>JAOZGT010000021.1:1865744-1926607 GCA_035578325.1 Coelinius sp. EB29 | reverse complement strand
ATCAACGCAGAGTACTCCTACATTGTGGTAGATAGAATAAGAGAAGTATTAACAATAAAATCGTCAATATTATAATAAATAAATAAGATAGATTTTTCAAATTATTTTTTCCCTAATTTTTGAGGAAAAAAACCTCAAAATGTATATAGTTGAGCCGAAAAAAAAACAAATAATTATAAACTGGCCAGACCATTTCGTTTAGAAAATCGTAAAAGGCGGAGAAAACCTCCAAAATTATTGTCTATTCGCAATGATTGAGTAGTTAGAAAAAAAAATTACAGGAAAAATAATGAGTTAATTAATTAATTTTTTTTTTTTCATTTCCAATCACCTTATCATTTCAATTATTCCATTCGGATCGCTTCTTCATAAATCATGGGGGGGGGGGGCGGAGAGAATTTTGTTTGCTCATCTTTCCAGTTAATTAATATTTAAATTGGATTAATTCTCTGTCGACTTTACATTAATATGTGGATAAAAATATTTGTTTTTTTTATTTTCATCACGTCGTGATATGTTTCTGTATTATTCAATTGCATCCTAATGCTCGTGCATCAAAAAACAAATCCAAGGATTCCTAATTATGTATGCATTATTGCGCTATTTGAATAACACATTCCATTGAGTTGACCACCCCTGCTCAACGAGTGTTCATCTCATAATGTAGTAAATACTGCCATCTCTTAACTCTAATTGAATGTAAAAATTTAAATCGATTGCGGATAAAAAGAATTTCATCTCTACTATACCGACCCTGTTTGACCGACAACAACGGTGGTGCACAAACGTGGTGGTGGACAAATGTTTTGGTGTACACTTGAAATGGTGCACAAACGTGCCATCCAGTTTGTCACCAGATGGTGTACAAACGTGGAGGTGTACACTTGTGGAAGTACGAACGAAACTCCCCCAGCAGATGTGCCAGTTTTAGACCCACCCCTTTGGACAGTCGAACTCACCGTTATGGTTAGACTAGTGATATTATGGCGGCCACCTCCGTATACTTGGCAAAGAAGAATTAAAAATTACGTAAAATCATGTTTATTAATTTGGGAATAATTTGGGAATATTTAGGAAAGCACTTTCACTATTTAGGAAAAAATATTTTATTTATTATAAATTTTTCTTTTTTTTTCGTATAGTTGGCAAAAATTAATCAGAAAAATTTAATAAACCGTTCAATTGCACCTGAATGATTTGGGAATACTATTTCGCCACATAACTTCATTTGGGAATGAGCACAACACCCAATACCAATTAATTTTTAATAATCAATTCCCCTCCCCCCTAAAGGCCTGCGCACAACCAAAAAATATGAGGAACAAGGAACAAATATAAGGAACAGCACGGGCTCCGGGTTCGTTTCGTTTTTCAAGGACACACGCGGAGCTCATACTATATCTTATATTTGTTCCTTGTTCCTCATATTTTTTGGTTGTGCGCAGGCCCTAAGAGTAGTTGCTATAGGTCACGTGACTCCGTTTGGTCACCCGAAGCGTTGAACCTGTTTGGAGAAAAGTCGACGTTTTGCATAGAAACCAAATGTTATCTTTTATTTTTTTTACATTTTTTTTAGGGTTGTGGTGCCAGTGGCTTCTGGACATATTTTTTCATTCATTGGAAAATGCTTGGCATGTAGTGAATTTCAATTTTTTCTGCCTTGAGATTTTGGTGCATCATTTTTTCAAAATTAATAATTTCATAAATAATGTATTTTCAGGTACAGCTAATGCACCAGAAATAGCAGGAGTTACATATTGGTTTTCACCTCGTGATATACAGTACTCAACAGAACTTCTGTCACACTCAGCCATATAAGTTCAATGGTAAAAGTGGACAGAACTCATGTTGACGACTGTATATGGCGTATGGAATTGCTACAACACTTTATGAAAAAAATCCAACTAATAATGTTACTCATGGTAACCCCATTTCGCATTGTTTTCTGGTTCCTGTAAAGCCAAATTCAGCTATTTTAAACTGATTAATTATAAAAAATTGGATAACAAAAAGTTAAAATTGTTAATCATTTTTTTTTTTTTTAATAATTACAGTCCCAAAAGCGATTTTAGCTGCACGTCTTGCTGTTCATGGTGGCATGGACTACCTCAACAAAGCACTATTTTCATCGTCATTAAGGAACATTGAAAGCTTCAGCCTCCACTATCGACCCCCTACTGAGTTGAATTCACCTGGAAAAGCACTTTTCTTTCCATTTTATCAAATTTTTCGATAAATTTGTCACGTTGGATGGAAAAAATATGATTAATTGAAAATATACACGGTCAAATGGGAATGGGATAAAATTCAATGATTTTTACAGGAAGTTATTTGCCTACAAAAAAAATTTACCTTCGACCCTTAAAAAAAAACATACCACGTTGAAAAGCGATATTTAGTCGACAATTCCTGATTGATTCCGCCAACTTTTCACGTGGATATATTACACAATAAATTTCAACAGATGATTGCACGACAACTATCTCTTTCTAATCCCCTGTGTATCTCACTCCCTCTTGCGTGATGCCCAGTGCTAGGTTATCTCCAACAATTTTTATAAAAAATCATTGACGATTATAAAGTGACATCAAGAACACTGCATAAACCCTTTAATTATCATATAAAATTAACCTGAGGGTTTATGCTAATTTTTCCATCACTTTTCGAGACTTCAAACAAATTTGTTCACCTTTCCAAGCTTTCAATGTTCCTTAAACAGTGGAATTACAACAATATGTGATGTATTCATTGCACTGTTACGCTCGTTCCATGCACCACACGCTTCGATACTCAAAAAATGGAGGATGCAGACTACTTTGACTGTGTGCACTGTCAATTTCGTCAGGATCGAGTTTAAGGACAAGAAAATATGTTGCTTGTACTTGTAATTTTGGAGACAGTCTTGCTGATGTTTATTTCAAGTGAGTTTACTTGAATCATCAATTATCTCGAGAACGGCTAATTTCGTGGAAAAATGTCAAGAGATATTTTCTGTTGGGAATTCAATTCTTTACAGGAAGGCCCATTGGCATTTTTTAATAAAATCAATATTCTCTGAAATGATTTAACATTTATAGAAAATAATGTCTATTTCTATTTATTCAGAAAAAACAGAAGTCAGAGAAATTACTCAAGGCTCCCACGACATCCATTACATGCGTGATGCTCTTGGAGAACTAAGTCCAGTAAATGGTTGCAATGCAGAATTAAATAATCTCACCCTAGCCGTGACTGAAGTCGAACAGGGAGGTATTGTATTTGTAACAAGTTATGGAATATCCGATAATTTCAATCCGGTCGTTGAAAAATTTGCCATTCTTCCAAGTCTACGTACCTCACCTCGCTCTGCCTAGTCCGATGACAGACAGACCAAGAATTACAGGAGACCTGATCATGTTAGTCGGACCACTTCAGCTGATCATGCCGATGGAAGTGATTCACCTGTTGTTGAGGCTCATCAAGGACCTGAATCAACTTTATTCAGGATGGAGGATTTGTTGAAGAGGGGAGTCTCCGGCAATGGACCACCATGTGGGAGTGCCAAAAAATTGTATGAACTTCTACAGGATTTTACTGTAAGTTAAAAAAAAATCAAAAAATCGAATAACAATTCAAAAATAAAAATTTCATTCAAAATTTTTGCATACCTCGGGATTGAAGAGAGATATCACAATTTGACTAAAGGCCTTTCTTATGGAAATTTTGAAGACCTACAGAAAAAGTCTTTTCAATTTTTGATTATTCTTGATTTTACTTTTTATTTAGGGAACACTGAAGGGGTTACTGCCACAACAATTGGAGAAATTGGATTGCCAGATTATGCTCAGCAATACGTATCACTTAGGAACACGACCGGTGAGTTATTATAGAGCATTGATTCGTTTCCAATTTATGATGTGGGCATGATGTAATTAAACCGGAAGTGAAGGAGAAATAAAGGGAAGAGCATTGGATGTTTTCAAATTTTAAATTATCTCGACAACGAGCGATTTTAGAGAAAACTGTGACGAGACCTTTTTTGTAAGAAATTCAATTCCCCACCAAAAATGCCCCTTAATATTTTCTTCTGAAATCACTCATCATTGAGATAATGAAAAAATTAGGGAATGATTAAGTAAACGTTTGAATCGATTTGATTAATTCAGGGACCAGACATTTTGAGAAAAGCTGGAGGTCTCCATACATTCATGAACTGGAAGAGAGCACTATTGACAGACTCTGGGGGCTTTCAAATGGTCTCCCTTCTCAAATTAGCTAAAATAACTGAGGAGGGAGTGAAGTTCAGTTCCCCTTATAATGGATCTGAGTGTATGCTCACCCCTGATGAGCAGCACTTGATTGAGATTCAAAATGCCATTGGAGCTGATATAATCGTGCAACTTGATGATGTCGTGGCCAGCACCACCACTGTTCCAAGAGTTGAAGAGGCAATGCATCGGTAAATCCAGACAATTTGTCCAGTTATCGAAAAATTAATTAATAATCATTTTCATTTCCAAAGAGTGATTTTCGAAATTTTTGTTAATTATGCAGATATCTCGAGAACTATCAATTTTATAAGAAAATGTTAGGAGACCTTTTTTTTTGGAAATTTTGAGATCTACAAAAAAGGTGTTGTGAGTTTTTTCTCTAAAACCGCTCATCATCGAGATGATCCTTTCATTAATAGAATTATAAAAATTTAGTTGGAACAAATAATTTAAACCCTCTAAAATTTCTAATTCATTATTTTTACAGAACGAGATGGTTAGATCGTTGTTTATCAGCTCATCAACGTCCTACAGAGCAAAGTGTCTTCCCAAACGTTCAAGGAGCTCTAGACTCAAATTTACGAACTCTAAGTGCTCTCAAACAATCGGAAAGGAAAGTGAATGGGAGTGGGTGGACTCAGTGGTGGAGAAAGGAAAGAGGATTTTTGGCAGATGATGCAGTTATCAACAGACATTTTATCTAGAGATAGGCCGAAGTACTTGATGGGGGTGGGATTTGCAGTAGATCTAGTTGTCTGTTCTGCTCTGGGGATCGACATGTATGATTGTGTTTTTCCTTCGAGAACAGCTGTGAGTATTCACCCAATTAAATGAATTAATTAAGGAACATATAAATACGATAAACGTCCAATTGTTGACGATTGTGAAGAGGAAAGTCTCCGGCAATGGACCACCGTGTGAGGGTGCCAAAAAATTGTGTGAACTTCAACAGGATTTTGCTGTAAGTAAAAAAAAAAACAAATAACAATGAAAAAACAAAAATTCCATTCACAAAATTTTCATATCTTGGAATTGAAGAGGGATATCGAAATTTTACTAGAGATCTTTTTTATGGGAAAGTTGGAGACCTACAGAAAAGGTCTCTGCAAAAGTATCGATACCTATCTCCAGCTCCAAGATATTCATCAATAACCGATTCGATTAAGATGGAATTTATTCATTTTATCGATTCCGAATGATTAATTACTTTGTTAATTACTTTAGGTACGAATAACAGCGGCAAAAAGACAGATTCTCGGAGACGCCGGTCTCTACTACTCTCAAGGAGAAGACGATCAATTAGTTCAGCTCTCAAAGCTCAAGCAACGATCACGAAGGAAGAAGATGCTTGACAAAATATCAATGGTCTCTGGAAATTTAGATCACGCTACAGTCGTTGAGTGTATTATATCCGTTTTACCCCGCCGTTCCACTTTGGCCAACTTTCCCCTAGTAGTTATTATTTTCTAGGACTTGTGAATTTTTTTCGAAATTCGAAACGTAATCCTATGACGGACATTTTCCAATATAATCAATGCGATGATTAATGTGATAATCAAACATTCCGAAGAATAAAAAATATGTGAAGCAATAGACATCGACAAACTGTTAAAAATTCTTTTTTTTTATTCATCATTTTGGTCATTATTCGTCTTCCAAAATGTCTGTCAACAGAGCCAAAGAGCTAACATAGCCCTAGACGTAAATAATCAATGAAAAAATTCGAATTTGAGCCTGGTCTCCATAACAATAATATTATGTGTACAATTTTCCTTTAACGAATAACCGAATCAATGTTAATTGTAATTGTTTTGTTGAATAAATGTTCAATTTTACTGAAGACACTTGACTGGCAATTAATTTTCTTCTCAATTACCTTTTCAATTTTCATAAATAAATGTTTATTGATGGATATTGATCATCCTCCGAATATCCATATTAATTGAATAATCCAATTGACGAATTTTTTCTTCCACTAACGTTTAAAATTCAGATGCTTGAGCAATGAAGGCCACCCAATTTTAAGATTTTTAAGATTGTGACGGATATATCTTCTTAATTATTCAATCAATTGGTGAATCAATAATTCGATTAAATTTGAATGAAAATATATAGCTTAGTTATTTGTTACAAATCAACAACGAAATGGCAGAGTGGTGGGAGACTGCTAATTGTTCAAAATTAATTAATATTGGGTGTTGTGCTTTTTCCCAAATAAAATTATGTGGCGGAATGGTATTCCCAAATCATTCGGGTGTAATTGAACGAGAAATTAAAAATTTTTAATTTATTTTTGCCAACTATACGAAAAAAAAATAAAAATTTATAATAAATAAAATATTTTTTCCTAAATAGTGAAAGTGCTTTCCTAAATATTCCCAAATTATTTCCAAATTAATAAACATAATTTCAAGTAATTTTTAATTTTCCTTTGCCAAGTATACGGAGGTGGCGCGGCCGCTAGCGGCCGCGCTGTTGATGCCGTTTTTTCATGAAACTTCCCATGAAAATGCCCCATGTCAGTCAGCGCTTCAATTAATCGAATCGATTCTCTCCATAGCATCTGCCATGTTCGATTATATGAGCATGTCTTTTTTGAGTTTAAAAAAAAAAAGAAAGGTTGATCCCGTTTGATGACGGTTCTTGTTTTCAATTAATTTTCATTCCAAATTTCATATTCGTCGCCGTAGAGTGAAAGGGACGTAAGTGCCAAAATTCATTAATTTTTTTTTTTTGTAATAACAAAGACGCGTATGTTTTTTTAATCCTCGGAATTGGATGTACTACCTCTTAGGAATGATTTGAGTTGATTAATTTTTATAGTAACAAATGGGCGCAATTCCACAAAGTTAATCACAAAGGGACGTATCTCCAGCACATACGCCCCTTTCATCCTATGATAAGCATTACATGTAATGTGAAAGGGGCGTAAGTGTAATTTTTTGAAAAAAATGAAAGGAGCGTAAGTGCGGAGATACGCCCCTTTCTTATTACAAACTGGTCGTTACGCCCGTTTGTTAGAACTTTTTTTTTTTACGGATTTTCGATTAGAAATTCTATGAAAAGCCGAAAAACATTGATTTTGGACATACGCCCCTTTCACTTTAAAAATGGAGTTTTTGGTACATACGCCCCTTTCACTCTACGACGACGATATTATTATTTCATTTTACTTCTATTTTATTTTTTCTACATTCATATTCTTACGTAACCCCAAATATTATACCCTGATTAGTCAGAATCAGAATGAAATAAAATTCTCCGAGAATAATTTTTTTTAAACGCTAATAATAATAATTTTCTTTCAAAATTAATCATATAATTTCCCGCACGTTTCCCCGTGTAACAACGATTGGGATGACGTTTAAATTTCGATGTCCGCCATGTTCGATATCTCGTTCCATTCGATAGTTTCTGTCCTTGTCTATGTCATGTCTTTTTTTTATAGTGGATGGAACACACGTCAGTCTCGTCAGAACATGCAACCGGAAAGGCTTGATTTGTTTTTTTATTTTTCAATCACGTGTGTTTGATGGAAATGATTCACAGTGCCATCTGTTAAGGCCTGTTCATTGATATGATATTCATATTTCCACAAACACAATTTTCACGATCCACAAAAATGATATCAACAATCATTATTCATATTTCTTAAATCATAATTGGTCTCAGTGTACAAGATGGACCACAAATCGTATTTTGACTTTATTACCTAAAAAAGTGAATTTGACCAAACTTTTTAATTAAGTATCATCAAAGATTTACTTATTAACATGGTTTAAGGAAAATTCAAGGTCGTTATGTGGCAATTTGAACCTTTTGAGTGTATGAGTGAAGGTAGCAAGAGGAATGTGCTGCGCGCGCAACATCGTTGATGTATGGACTGGACAGGCATTAGTGGTGAAAAATTGAGAATATTGTGGCCACGTGCTCTTAATAGAAACAGGGAAAAGCCAAAAAATCAGGTATTGATTCAGTGTGTCTCGTGTCTCATATTGTACAACAGCTTTGACTACACCAAACTTCATGATTTATGTTAATTTATTTTTTGCCCAATGAAGGTGGGAGGAGGAAAGTATATTTTGAGTTGGTGTAAGTTGTAATTCTTAAAAAAACTGCCAGGAATATTAAAAATCGACTTTTGAGGTTTAGTTCGTCTTTGTAGGCCATTGGCACTAACCATGCACTGGCCCACAAACATTTTTGGGACCTCAACTCCACCACGTCCACGTCGTGGTCCTGGAAGTATGACTGAGAGTGGAGATACGTGTTAGAGTCAAAAATAACACCAAAAAAGTCGATTTGTAAGTGAAGGGTCCGACATGTACACTGAGACCTCATAATTTCCTTCAAATTTCATTCTTTTTTTTTTTTCATTATAATTGCCATTATAATTGAAATTGATGATACCCCTAGGTACTTAGCCGACATTTGCACTAATTAAAAAAATTATCTTATGTAGGTGATTGTACAACGTTAGTACATGATTGTACGAGGTGAAATTTCGTTAGTAGATTCATCAATTAGCTGCAATTAATTAATTAATTTCAGGCATGATGCTGGCCGACAAGAAATCAAAAATTGTTCAATCAATTGTCAAAAGGGGTCTATTTCATCGGAAATCGTTAGTAGATTCCAAATTTTATAACTTCATCGTTTGTAGATGCATTGTTAATTAAATAACTGTAAATAAACATTTGTCGTTTAGTGTCCGCCCTTAAGCGATCAACCTGTATGGTCTCTATATGAACATATGTCTCTTTCTTTGATTGCAGTCAAATACTTTCAAACTCTGAAACTAATTCTCAAAGGAAAAGAAGGAGAATAGCTGAGTTTGAATGTGTCCTTTTAGAATCATTGAATTAAGGATTAAAATGAAGACAAAGAAAATATAGAAATAAGTGCTCCAGAATCAATCGTTTATTTTGAGAATCAATTGATTAATGGAGCCCACATACGAGATCAACCTGTTCCAAGATTTTTTCCTTTCAAGATAATTTAAGAGCATGAATGTGAATTTAAATTCTAAAAACAAAAGAGATTTCTTGTAGAAAAAAAACTAGTTTTAAGTGTCAATTACATTCAATTCATTGAGTATTTATGGTGATTGTATTTGCTCTTCAGAAACGAGTCATTCAGGAAGGAAATTTCAACAAATCTGTTATCAGCTGATAATCCTTGCAATGATAGGTGTCTCTTGACACTTACGCATGCATCATTGAAACTTCAATGAGTTATGATTTACGAGGTGAATTGAAGGAGTATTTCGCCTGATAGGACATGATTCGCAGGCCTTTGACCTTTGGACTGAATTTGTATGAAGACAAAAAGAGGAATAACTTCGTTTAAATTCTTTTTCCTATAAAGAATATAAAATATGATTGGGTGAAAGTTGTAGGTTCAGTCGTGTATCGATAATGTTGACTTTTAATATATTTTCTCCTCCAACAAATAACATGTGGTAATAATTATATTATTACAAATAAAGTTTTGATACAACTATAAGTTTTGGTGAGGTAGAAAACTTTGGTCTCAACATCACGGTTTATTCGAAGCCAGCACATAAATAGCGCACTCCGGTTGAATTTCTGGATTTCCTCGGACAGGTTTCACTTTACTCATCAGCCCATTATGATGTTCCCAGCCTGAGAACATCAACCCTTGATTTCCAGGACGGCGGCAGCAATAGGCTGTGTAGTGATCAGTCTTGGCATCATAAGCGACGATACCAGCTAATCTGAAAATATCATTTTTTCAAAAGTTTTAGTTAATTATCAACGCATCAATTATCAATGAATAAAATATCCACGTTACTAAAAATGAAATCATTTGATACCTATATTCACGGTTGAATATCAGAGACTTGGGAAAGTCATGAAGTTTGCACGTTTTAGCAGGGTCTCTCGGTGATACTCGGACATCAAGTTCCAAAAAAACATGGAAATTGGAAATGTGTTCTTCGCGCCTGGATCCACCGCAAGAACATTTAACATCCCATAGTTTTGGGTGATATTTTAATGCGCTTTGTAAGCGATTAAATCCATAACGTTTGATTAATGAGATGTCAGGAAACCATGTAAAGAGCCTTCGTTGCTTCTCTGCCTTACACTCAGGGTTCGGGCAATCGAGATTTCTTATTATGCTAGGATCCTCAGCCATCAAACTTCTCCAAGAACGCAACGGATTCCCGTGAGCATCAATTGTCAATACGAAGGAAGGACCATCGTTGGGTTTTGGAGGAAACAGTGGAAGCAGTAGACGTGCTCTCTGGTTGTAAATGTCCTTGCACGCGCCTTTAACCATGAAATTCATAACAAATTGGGCTAAAGGGCTCGTCGATTGTTCTAAAAATGACCGATAAGCTCCATTGTCTAAAGCTGCTGTGTAAATAATTTGGATGAGAGAGTCGAAGGCACAGGTGTTCTGAACAACGTATGTGCTTCCATCAATCATAATAGATCCGCAACGACTGGAATGCGGTAGCAAATGTGGTGTTACTTTACTCCTTCTGATACTTGGATCACAGTATTGGATTTCTGGGCATCTACGGAAAAATTTAGCTTGAGATCTTTTCATATTGGTTGACTGTTTCGGTGGAGGTGTATTGAGGTAATCGTGTTCTAATAGGAGATTTTTAAAATCCTCCTCGCTTAGTTTTAAGTCGATTTTTACCCCTTCTTGTGTCGTTGAATTTATCTTTAATTTTCTGGGCCTTTGAGCCATATATCACAGCAAATGGGCATGATGAAACGTGTGTGATAGTCCCGTGATATGGTTTCTGCCACTGGATCTCGTCAATAACGTGAATTGGACTTTTACGCTTTTGTTTTTCCAACCCATGATCCACTCGAATAAAATCTTGTTTACAGTGACGTACCACATCTAATGAAAGGACAGTTGGTGCCACAGGTTCTCCTCGTCTGGTGGTTTCACAAATCATTTTATTCCTAGTATTATATGACCCCTCTCCTAGAGCTCTTTCACCGACTTTCATTCTCTTTTCACCATTGCACGGACGAGTTACTGGTGCATGCTTCGTCCCATAAGTGTCTCGGGTCCTAATTACTAATTTTAACTGTCCTGTAATGGGACATGGCTCATCATCGGCGATTCCGAGAAATCGATTGCCACAAGCATTGTCGAGACATCGACCAACGATTTTGAGGTAGTGTTTTCGGTTGGAAGACACACAAACATCTGCTCGTTTCAGTCCAAATGTACAGGGCAGTCTGAATTCTTGCTGAAACAAATCAGCAATAGTATTCGTCCATACTTTGGGCCTTAGAGTGTTTGTGGATCTCCCTTTTTTTGACTTGATAGGCTTAATCTTATTCCAAACCTCTGATGACAGAGTTAACTCAAAAGTGGTCTCATTCTCATCAACTTCAGAATCAGCCTCATCACCACTCGTCAGTTCTCTCGAATTATCCACAGTCGTCTCATTAATAGATGCATTGGTAACTTGAGGAGATATCACGACGTTCTGGTTGGCTCGGGCAATGCTCAATATCTCACGTCTGTTCTCAGTGATATTAGTGTACCAAGAGAGAGGAGACCAGTTCTTATTACAAGTGTTACTCATCTCTTTCCAAACGTTTGCATTACTCCTGGGTAAATCATTTGTTCCGAAGTAATGTATGAACCTTTCTACCACCTCAACTGCCTCATTCTTTGACACACAGCTCTGTCTCGGCATATTGCAAATCGGGTTTTCCACACCTGAAAATTATAACCTGTTAAATATGAGAAAATCACCTCCATGCTAGAAAAAATGCAAAATATTATTACAAAATTTTTTTTCCCCGAGTAAAAAAAATCAATCATGAAATGATACCGCACAAAACCACAAATACGAGGATGACAATGTGGAAAATAACACAAACAACATGCTACAATTCGAATCAACAATTGTCCTCTCGTTCCGTTGCCCCTCTGTTCCCTCAACCAACTCATTCTGTTTCTCTATTTCAAGGTTCAGTTTCAAAAAATGACGTACGACCAGGGTTGGGCATCGGTCGATAATGGCAGTTTTCTACGTGACATCGTCGAAAACCCGTAATTTACGTCATAAACGTCAAAAATGTAATAAATGTAAAAAACCCACATTATCTCACTTTTCATCGTGAATGTTATCATTGACTTCGATATCAACACTCTATTTCCATTTAATGAGCGCTCACGATCATTAGGTAATCAATGGGATAAATAAGTGTTTAGTCCTTAGCTTCCATCCTACACTATTTGACTCTCGAAGTGCCCATTCAGCATCAACCCTAGACCGTTCGACACTTGAATCGACCTCCAAGCTCTTCCCCTCTAGACCTTTCAACTCTTGAAATCACCTCCAAGCCTCCAGCATGGACCGTTTGGCTCTTGAGTTGACCTCCAAACTTCCCCTCTAGACTTTTCGACTATTCAAATGAACTTCAAGCCTTCAGCCTAGACCGATTGACTCTTGACCTCCAGGCTTCCAGCCTAGAGTTAAGCCGTCTAGGCTGAAGGCTTGGAGATCATTTGAAGAGTCGAAAGATCTAGAAAGGAAGCTTGGAGGTAAATTCAAGAGTTAAATGGTTTAAGCTGGAAGCTCGGAGGTCAACTAAAGAGCCAAAGGGTCCAGGCTGAAGGCCTTAAGGTCATCAGAAGAGTCGAAAGGTCTGGAGGGGAAGCTCGGAGGTCATCTCAAGAGCCAAACAGTCCAGGCTGGAGGCTTGGAGGTCATTTCAAGAGTCGAAAGGTCGAGAGGAGGAGCTTAGAGGTCAATTTTAGCGTCAAAAGGTCTAGAGAGGAAGCTTGAAGGTGGATATAAGAGTGGAAAAGTCTAGAAAGGAAGCTTGGAGGTCAAAATTAGAGCCTGTTTAGTAATCCCTCCTCGGTACAGATATTAGCATACGAATTTTCCATCGAAAAGATAAGTTCCTGCAGATTTCTACTTGGAAAGATAAAATATTCCACCATTCATGTATCCAAAAAGTGGGAATTTTTCAATTTGACGCTAGATGGCGCTACATGACGTCAAAAATGTCATAAACTCATCAGTGTAATTTACGTAAATTACGGGAGTAAAAAACAGTGTAATTTACCAACGTAATTTACGTGCCCAACCCTGCCGTACGACTGAAATTGCATTCACTAATCACAAAACAATAAAGTATTGATTCATCACCCTTTGAGCTGATGGATCTTCTATCAAATTCACAGGAAAGATCTACAATTGATCGTAAATCCGATTTCGTAGCAATCCAATACTTCCATCAACTAGATTTTGTGAGAGCGACGTCAGTATTTTTAATCACTACATTCAAGCATCAAATGAAGTCAATATGTTAGTTTTGGTCGTGGTCAAATACTTATTCCATAAAGTCTGAATATTCGAGTAAAATTTTATCTTTACACACTTGATTTTAGGTTAAAACTAATTCTCTAACCCCCAAACAATGTCATCAACTGCAACAAGTGGAAAAATAGTATCAAATCGTTTTTGTAGAAGTATGAAGTGTGAGGACATGGAATAAATGGTGTTTTTATTTACGACAGGTTGAAGAGAAAAATTTATTTAATGATGAGATGAAACATGAAATGCTCATGCCAATTTCAGTATCCATCAGACTGGTGTATTAATAACGTGTAAAAATTCATCCATATAAATTCACTCACAGAAGTTCATGTGTCTCCAGCCTACGTCCATTATCAATGTGTACATCAATAAATAATACTCCCAACCATCATGTATCCAGCTGACCTGCAAAAAATGTTTTGAATAATTGAAATATGGCCTGACGAGATTTTCCAAATAATTAGCCTGAATTGACTCACGTTAAAAATTTCAACTGCTTTCATCCTCGCTTTCTTCCAGTTCATCATTAGGATTTTCACAGCAAATGCCTTGATCCAATACACGTGTTCACAATCCTTAATCCTTGCAATTTCCTCCGGTGGTAGAATTTGAGGAATTTCAGCCCGACGAGATTCGCTGTACCTGCTTTTCTCTTCTATAACACGTGACAATTTCCGTTGTACTGTATCAGTTATAGTTATAATTATAGTAGATTGATGAGAGAAAAAATGTAATAGAGGGAATGAAAATTTTTAGCAGACAATATAATATATGGGATGCTTCGACACTGCGACAAATTTTACAGGCAACGTGATGTATTACACAGAGTGAATGATATGCAGAGTCCATTACATGTGATATTTTACCATGAGAACGTATACATAGACAGTTTGGCAACTCTTTGTCAGTGACATTTTGCTCTTGTACCCAACTCTGTGGCACATGGATTCAATAAAACACTTTCAGATGCACCAAAACTCTTTACACACTGAAGCTCACCATATGCAGGGCGTAAATACTCAATTCCGCTAATACTGTCATGTGCAATTAGAAAGACACATTGTGCAAGTTGCTCTGAACAATTCAGGCATGTATCATTCCATCATGTGCAATTCGAAAACAAAAAATCGATCAATTGGATCCCCTGGTTTTATGGCGATGTTATGAATCTCTACGTTTGCTTCAATTGCACATGATTGAATGATACATGTCTGAATTCTACAGAGGAACTTGCACAATGTATTCTTTTCATTTCACATGACAGTATTAGCAGAATTGAGTATTTTCACCCTGCAATTGGGGAACTTCAGCGTGTAAAGAGTTTTGGTGCATCTGAAAGGGTTTTATTGAATCCATGTGCCACAGAGTTGGGAACAAGACCAAAATGTCACTGACGAACAGGTACAAAACTGTCTATGTATATGGTCTTATGGTGAAATATCACATGTGTTTGACGGTGCGTATCATTCACTTTGTGTAATACATCACATTGCCTAGAAAATTTGTCGCGGTGTTGAAGCATCACATTATATGTACCATAGAGGAATAACCAGGAGCAACTCGCTCCATTCCATGAAAAAGCACACTCCCTCGAAACTTGTTCCCTTGTTGAATGAAATACAGGAATTTTCACCAAATTCAACCATATCATGAAGATCGATGTGATTGAAACAATCAAAATTCGATAATTATCCTTGCGAAAATGCAGGAGAAAATTCTGGATAGTGCTCCAAAATGAACATGGCGTCGAAGATGAGCACATTTTTACCCCTTTGATTTCTCCGTTGACATAACGAACGTGAATGGAATTGCTTTTATTATTTATAGTGTTTCCACATTGCACATATGTACAATTACGACCGAAGATCACCCGTTTATTAATTTTAATGCTGTAGAAGTTAATCCTGTTTAAATAGAAGTGAAAATTGAATCTATCCACTACATTGGGTTGTACATATACGATATGGAGACCCTACAGTTTGATCGCCTAAAGGCGGATACTAAACGACAATTGTTTATTTACAGTTATTTAATTAACAATGCATCTACAAACGATGAAATTATGAAATTTGAAATCTACTAACGATTTCCGATGAAATAGACCCCTTTTGACAATTGATTGAACAATTTTTGATTTCTTGTCGGTCAGCATCATGCCTGAAATTAATTAATTAATTGCAGCTAATTGATGAATCTACTAACGAAATTTCACCTCGTACAATCATGTACTAACGTTGTACAATCACCTACATAAGATAATTTTTTTAATTAGTGCAAATGTCGGCTAAGTACCTAGGGGTATTGATGATGTTGAATTGCAAAATGTCATGGTTCATGGTTGTTGGTTTCGTGAAGTCCTGCCATCTACCAGCATTCCCATGAACTCTGTTCTCATTCGAGTTATTTCGAGTTTCGATTTTTCTCAATTCGAGATATTTACGTAATGTCTTTTATTAGAAAGGACTAGCATATGTTTTCTGAGTTTAGTGCGCGCTTGCGCCTTCATTTGTTTACCGGATGTACGTCATCACCAATATCGATATTATTTACCATTCGACTTTCGAGATTTTTTCGATAATTTCGATTTCGATACGATTTTACCGTAACATCTCCTTTCATAATATGGACTAGCATTAGGTTACTTAGTGCGCGCCCTGCGCGCCTGCGCCTTCCTTTGTTTACCGGATGTACGTCATCATCAATATCGATATTATTTACCATTCGACTTTCGAGTGTTTTTCGATAATTTCGATTTCGATACGATTTTACCGTAACATCTCCTTTTATAATATGGACTAGCATATGTTTTCTGAGTTTAGTGCGCGCTTCGCGCGCCCGCGCCTGCATTTGTTTACCGGATGTACGTCATCATCAATATCGATATTATTCTCCATTCGACTTTCGAGATTTTTTCGATATTTTCGACTTCGATTCGAATTTACCTTAACATTCTCCTTTTATAATATGGACTAGCATATGTTTTCTGAGTTTAGTGCGCGCTTCGCGCGCCTGCGCCTTCATTTGTTTACCGGATGTACGTCATCATCAATATCGATATTATTTACCATTCGACTTTCGAGTGTTTTTCGATAATTTCGATTTCGATACGATTTTACCGTAACATCTCCTTTTATAATATGGACTAGCATTAGGTTACTTAGTGCGCGCCCTGCGCGCCTGCGCCTTCATTTATTTACCGGATGTACGTCATCACCAATATCGATATTATTTGCGATTCAACTTTCGAGATATTTTCGATTATTTCGAGTTCGATACGATTTTACCGTAACATCTCTTTTTATAATATGGACTAGCGTTACAAGGCGCGCTTCGCGCGCTCGGCAAGAAGTCTTTGCATCTTCATTATTGAATAAAAACCGAATTAATTCAGCTTAACAAAAACTTTCTTGTGTAACCAAGTTCAATCCTATAATCTATCACGATTTCACGAGACTAACTGATCCATAGAACTAATTGTTTGCAATTCTTTAGTATTTTTCTCACGTATTGTAACATATGTCTCAGGTATTTCTCCATCTGCTGTAGTCGAAAACACGGCTGCCACTTCATTACAACGTTGTGGATTATAACGATTACGATCTAACTCAGATCTTGAAGTAAATTTCAATTGTAATTCTACTGGAGATTCTACATTATTCGAGTTTCTCATAAGATCTTTTTGACTCTGAATTTCTTCATGCATCATTTGGTAGGATTCAACGAATGGATTATTCTCGCGCATTGTTGAATCGATTATCTCTAAAATTTCATTATCAAGTGATGAATCATTATTTTTTAAGATATCGATTGTTTCAACTGAATCAACAATAAAAAGTTGTCCATGTCTTGGTAATTCATTCCCTGTTGGATATAATGAAGTATTTATTTGATAGTAAATCTGCCCGTGAATTCTGAAACAATAGGGCCCTGGTCGACGATTTGAAAAATTCAAGAGGTTTGCATTAAAAGAAGCAAAAGAAAAAGTACTATTGTAATATCTGATTCGCTGAAAAAATTTATTGGATTTAGGGTGTGTCCCGTTGAATAAAGTTTCAAATTTTGTGGCAATTCAGGTAATGGCAATAGTTTGACTTTACCATGCTCACAGCATTCGTTGAATGAATTTCTTTTATTACTTACTATTTCACATCGAAAATGTTTGGCATTACAATGTTGACAAATTTCTGTCATAAGGTCACCATAATGTTTTTCAATTTCATTCAGATCCTTATTGTCAAAAGATTTGATAGAAAATCTTCCAGTTCTAGTGCGACGTTTTTTGTCAATACATTCCACAGCAGGCATGGCTTCAGTGCGTGAAGTGACAACGTCTTCTGAATTCAAAACTACTATATTCATAGGGGAAGTATTATTATCATTTATAGTAATATTATCACTGGATCCTAAAATTTCCTCAGTTGCTGTTGAATTTTTTTGACTTGAAATCATTCCTGAAATATTGAAGGAATCACGAGGCAAATTACGGGTTGAACATGATGGTAAAATATGATATCTCAGAGTGCTTTCGAGTTTCTTACTATGATCAATACTAATGGACTTGTCATGGTTCATAGCTTCCAGATTTTTTCAATTGTGAATTGAGAGTAATTTTGAAAAAACCCTTTGAATTTTTTTCTAATACATATGATTTTAATGGCTTTTTTTTAATTTGATTATTAGGAGCTTTCAAAGGAATTTGTACATGATTCTCTTTCAATTTTGGACTCACTGCAGGGAGCATGATGAGATTCTTGGGACTTTTGGATTGTTCTAAAGAAAAGGTTGATGATGAATTTTCAGTAGAACTCCTGACAATATTCCTTGAACATCCTAGACGTGATAATTTATGAGGTATCGAATTATTTGAATCGTCAATTGATGGATCAGAGACAATTCTCAAATTTCCATCCTCTTTTAATGATAGTTTATGTGATAACGCTCGTTTCTTTGGATATTTCACTGACTCAATAGGTTGAGAAAGTTTACTTACCCTTGAGGACTTTGTTTCCTTGGACTGATAAGGAATTTCCAAATGTTTTTGTGATTCGTTAATTGGAGAGTGTGATGAGTGTAGTAAAGAGGATAGGGAATTTTTCTGGTCAGTTTTCAAAGGAGAAGATATTATCGGAGAATTATCTTTAGGATTCAATTTCACAATCTGAGATATAATCGGTGGTTTTTTCACGTAAATTGTCCCAATTCTATTTATTTTTGCTTGATTATTTCCTGTGTTTATGATGTGGTTAGGAGGGAATTCTTTTTCTAATGATAGTTTATGTGACAACACTCGTATTTTTGGATCTTTCACTGACTCAATGGGTGGAGGAAGCTTACTTACCCTTGAGGACTCTATTTCCCTGGACTGCTCAAGAATTTGAAAATATTTTTGTGATTGGTTAATTGAAGAGTGTGATGATTGCAATAAGGAGGATAGGGAATTTCTCTGATCGGTTTTCAAAGGAGAAGATATTATGGGAGAATTATTTTTGGGATCATTCAATGTCCCAATCTGAGATAGAATCGGTGGTTTTTTCACGTAAATTGTCCCAATTCTTTTTATTTTTACCTGATTATTCCCTGTGTTTATGATGTGAGTACGAGGAAATTGGACTTGTGGAGTTTGTTTTTTTGTAGGAATTTCATTTGGCATTTTTTTCATGAGATTCGTGTCCTCGCTTGATCTCGGAGAAAACTCTTGAGGATCCATTATGTAGATTCTGGTTATTATTTATGGACATGCAATCTAACGAAGAAATGAATAAAATTAATAGTTCGAAACTAAAAAAAAAATTATGAACATCGATTTACTCTTCCAAATCTCACAAACAATTACTTGGATATTTTCTCATTCAATTTCATTACAACTGAAAACATTTTTTTTATAAAAATTATCTCATCATGCGTCTTTTCCATATGCATCAATGATTTATTTCACTTTTTCTCACAGTTTCATCGAAATTTTCACATTTAAATCAGATTTTTCACATGTTTATAAGATTTTTCTCATCACACAATTTGATTTCACAAGAATATCATGATTTTTCCCAACGATATCAGAATATACAGAGTTTATTATCATAAAAATTTTCACACAGTAATAATGTTTCACTGGGTATGTATTGTGTGATGATCTCGCCACCCTGAAAATGAGAGGAAATGAAACTAATTAATCTCATAAATGATCAATGACAATTTATAAATTGAAACATACCTGTATGTATCTATTTTGTCACTTATGTGATGATATCATTTTCCAGTGGTATATCATTATTTTTTTCTCCCCTCCTTTCAATAATAATAAATAGAAAAAAGACACCAGCAATGCCTGAAATAAAATTAAGGAAAAAAGAATGATAATTTTGTTCTGGGCAATGAATAAAAACAACCATAATAATGCTTACACTTACGTGTGTGGTCAGTTGATCGCAGGGTTTCTTTTCTAGGTTAAACGTTCTGGTATTACCTCTCGCACAGTCAATTCAATGCAAAGAAAAACTCTCAGTATTTCACAAATTGATTCAGTGTCATCGAAATCAAATACTCCGAAAATGCGAATGAATATCTAGTCTTTCATTTTTCAGACACTGATTGAAGAAAAAATATTTCAGGTAGTTTTTACATAAGAATTTTTTAATCATTAAACATGACACAACTCACAATATTCACTCCTAACATTCACTTTCACAAAAAAAAAAAAAATATTTTTCCTGCCGTTTTATTTGCAGAATTTATTATTGCCATAAATGTGAATCCAATGACCAACAAAATTTACCACCATTATTTTTCACACACAATGAATGACAGCTGGCCATTTTTTTTCCCCACCATCCCACAAAGAAACTCACAATATATTCACTCCTAACATCCACTTTCACAATAAAAAAAAAAATATTCTTCCTGCCATTTTATTTGCAGAGAATTTATTTTTGTCACAACTGTCAATTCAATAACCAGCAACATTTATCATTTTTTTTTTTTACACAATACACAATGAATAAATGAGAGCTGGCCATTTTTTTCCCAACATCCCAACAACAAACAAAAAAAACCGGATGTACGTCATCACCAATATCGATATTATTCACCACTCGACCTTCGAGATATTTTCGATCTTTTCGAGTTCGATACGATTTTCCCGTAACATCTCCTTTTATAATATGGATTCGACTTCGATTCGATTTTACCGTAACATTCTCCTTTTATAATATGGATGGATGTTGATTCGCGCCTGGCAACGAGTTATGCCGGTTTTGTAAATGTTGTATATTATCAGATGAGTGGATAAAATGGAGCTTGACAAGTCGATTGCTATTCAGAAACAAGTACGTGAGAATGCGGATACTCTACGCAATGAATTTTTGGATATGAAGAATTGGGAACAGCAGATGAAAAAGGCTGATATGGAGCTCATGGGCTCCACTTCTAATCAGAGTCAGGTAAACATCAACAATTACCTTTCATTGTTTTTTCATTCAGACATGTTCCTTGATTCTACGAATACACTAGTGACAGAATAATTTAGATTAATTTCTCGATGATTTTTTGATATTTTTTTTTCTGAAAATATTATGAGTCAATTGATGAGTTTTTGGTTAAAATAAAATGTTTCATTCTATAATTTCATCCTATCACTCTGCATTATTGAGAATTAATTAATTTTTTCAGACGTTACCTCCCATACGGAGAAAAAAAATTTCTTCAAGATCAAAGTCCAAGAGTAAAGACAACGGTAGCAAATCAAAGCGTATTAAGTCGTATGATTACTCTGCCTGGGATAACTTTGACGTCGTTAGTTGAATTATCATTGGAATAATGTATATTCATCTTTAAATATAATTATTTATAATTTGTTCCACCTTTGTATTTTTCTGAATAGGACAAAGCATGTGAGGAAATTGATAAAGAGAATGAGTCTGAGGACTCGGGTGAGGAATTACTGAGTAAAGAAGAGCTGGAGAAGAATCATGAAGAGGCAATAAAGCACAAAGTCATGGGTAATACTTACGTGAAACAACAAAAATGGAACGAAGCTATGGCATGCTACAGTGAGGCCATTAGAGTGTTCCCTTATGATGCAGTTTTTTGGGCAAATCGAGCACTTTGTCATTTAAAAATGGATAAGTATGTTTATTCAATTGAATTTAACGATTTTCTTCTGTAATTTGAAGATTTTTGATAAAATTTTGTGCATGTGATAAAATTAATTATTGTGTAAATATCTTGAAAATTAAGAGATTAACGTTAATTTAACGAGAGACCTTTTTTTTTATAATAATTAGTATCGATCATTTTCTAGTTTGTTCTCAGCAGAATCAGATTGCACAGCAGCTATTCAACGAGATGAAAATTATGTAAAAGCTTATCATCGAAGAGCAACAGTTAGAATGGCATCGAAACACTATGCTGAAGCTATTGAGGATCTTAAGAAACTCTTGAGTCTTGAAAGTGATAATAAAGATGCTAAAAGAATGCTTTACACTGCTCAAAAAGCACTTGACACTTCCAAGGTAAGGAAAACAGTTTTCCTCCTTTTGTTTGTTCGAAATTATCTCAGAAATGAGTGATTTTAGAGAAAAGTGGTAGAACACTTTTTGATAGGAAATTTTTCCGTCTACGAAAAAGGTCTTTTGACATTTTTGTCTGGACCAACTCCTTTCTGACATAATTGATTTTTCTCTCATTATGCGTGTTTAATTAATTTTTTTCTTTTATCACAGCCATTAATTTTAAGTAGCACAAAAACTCAGGAAACGGTATCGAAATTAGGAACAGAGCAAAAGCCTGAAAAACCAACGATTACTTTGGAGATTGTTGATGTACATAAGTCGGAGGATAGTGCTGAGAAACTTTCAAATCAGAAACTTTTGATAAAAGAAGAAGAGGCATTGAAAATTGAGAATAAAGGACATATTGGGACACCAACGTATCGGGACTGGTTGCCTGATATTCAGGACAATGTTGAGGAGATTAAAGTGATAAATAAATTGCCACATCAAAGATCAAAGGTAAAATATATTAATTCAGTTTATTCTGCTGAAAAAGAGAGATTCACCAAATGTATTACATTAATTTTTATGAGAAAAATGAAAACTCCAGATTTTCTCGTTTCAGAAACCTTTGAGATCAGTTCCTATAATGACCTCTGACCTCTCTAATTTGTCCATAAACACCGTCAGAACTCAACCTGAGCTCAAAGCCACAATTGAGGGTAATCTGGAGAAGGATTCATTGAAAAAAAACGAACAAATGGAGAAAGTGTCTCCAGTTCTTGAAGTTACAAAATTAGAGTTGCCATCAGTTCCAAGAACGGCAGTCCAGTTTCTCATGAGTTGGAACAAGAATAAATCACCTGAATTTCGTTATCAATATTTGAAGGTATAACTTGTCATTTTTTTAAATCTATTAACAATTTTTCTCATCTCAATAAATATCCAAAACCACTTTTCATTCGTAATGATCATTTTATTCCTCATTATCGAGATATTATAATTTCACTACTTTATTACTGATTCAATGTTTGACATTTACTGAGCTGTAATAATAAAAATATAATAATGATTTTTATCAATTTTCTTGGCAGCGAATTCCAGCAGAATCAATTCCAAAAGTTTTTCAAGATTCAATGGAATCAAACACATTCAGTGAAATTCTGAAGATTCTCACAACTCATTTTGTTCTCTACAAAGAACCAGTATTTTATTACCTCAAGCACTTGACCGATATCAAGAGGTTCAGGATGTTGACAATGTTCATGTCAAAGTCAGAGAAAGAAGGTAAAAATCGTCTTCACTGAAATAATACGTATGAAATGCTTGAATTGATCTAAAAATCTTTTTTTCAGACTTGGAAAAATTATTCACCTACTGCAAAACAACAAAGGCCCATACAGAAGACGAGATTGACTCGCTGCGTTCCAAATACGAACCCTTCTAAATATCCCAACAAACCGAGGAAAACCGTGATACTAACGTTAAGAGCAAGTAATAAAAAACCTCAAAGCTGATTATTTTCAAGAAGTTTAAAAGATAATAAAAAGTATTCTCAAACGTTATAATCGATTTTGTTAATGAAAATTTAGAACCAGAACATTGAGATGAACCAGTTTGATTCTCTATAACTCATTTCGAGTGTTAATTTAATTGGAGAATTATCTCGGTCATGAGCTACTCTATCAGACATGGTCAAAATACCTTTTTTATAGAAAATTCCTTCCTCTACAGAAAAGTAGTTTTGATTTTTCCCCCTAAACCTCTTCATTCCCGAGATAATCCCCCAATTACTGAATTTGTTCTATTTAACTTTTCGCTTCATAACTAAGTTAACTCTAACCGATTGCGTGGGTGTCATAAACGCGCATGTGCAGTTTAATACCTCCACTGAACCCACGAAGCCCCAAAGTCACTATATTGCCACTGCACACTACCTCTCTCTGCCATTAAACAATTCAATACCCAAAAAAAAGTTGAAGAATTTTTTCCAACCTTTCCAATGTTCATCCTCCAAGGTGGCGAAGGGTAGCATTATCTCGATCCCATCAATTCGTACAGTCTCTCCCATTGTCAAGTTCGTCATTTTCGAAAGGAAAATCCACAGCAGTGGGGATTGTCTTCTGGTGGCGACATTGGTCACTAAAAAATAAAGATTCAATTTTATTCCGCGCGTACACTCCAACAACTTCGAATGTGTTGTTACGTGGACACTGTCATTAGCAAATTTATCGAGTGTTGTTCATTGATAACATGAGACACATTGTGGCACTCGATGTGGGAACAACAACTGTACGCGCTCATGTTTTGGATGAGAATGCAGTCACTGTTGCGAGTGTTGTGCAGAAGGTTTGACACAATTTTTTTATTTCAAAGAATATTCATTCCAGTGTTTATAAAAGAGAGATAAAACTAATTACTGATAAAATTATCGCTATGGGTTAATTCAGTAGAAAAGTGGCAAAATGTGATAAGTGTAATTTAACTTGTTTTTTGAATGTGGAGTTACATTGATTATTAATGATTTCAGGGAAAAATGTGAAAAGACAAGATTTTTTGTAGATTCCAAAAAAATTTTGCTATCCCCTCTAGATACGAAAATATTACAAGTTTATTTATTTTATCTCATCACTTTTTTTTAAAATTAATTGACAGAAAAATTATTATTATTATTACGAATTGAAGTTTAACGTTATTTATGGAAATTTGTGAGCTACCAAGGTTCAATTCAATTGTCCCAAAAAATGTTAATGCAATATAAAACTTGTAGTACAAGGTAACCAGATATGCAAGAGTTTCGAGGAGAATTATATTCGTTTATAATATACGCAAAGCTCTTTCATTTCCAGTTAATTGCTGTCATTATTGTTCACTTGTGAGGAATTCCTTTGTTATTTCCATTATTATTATTTTTTTTCTTATTGTCATGATCGTTAATTTCTGAGGTCCTTCGATTTACTGATAATTCTATTAGTGAAATTGAAGTTTCTTTTAATTGAAAGGTTGAGCTGATTTATCCGAAACCGTCTTATGTGGAAATCGACCCAGATCAGCTTTGGTGTACAATTCTACGAGTATTGAGAGGGGCTGTCGAGAGTAAGGGGATTTATTTTCCAATATTTTCATCTTAGAATCATTGCAATAAATTAATTTCTAGGAATGAAGAAAAAATTCGAAGAAATATTAAAAAATTTTCTTTTGTTGTTTTTAACATTTCCTACAAAAAAAGGTCTTCTTATGATTTCTCTTAAATCTCTTAAATCGCGAAATATTTGCTAAATAATACATTCGCTCTTTATTACCACTCAGAGAATTTTTTAATCTGTCAAATATGAATTATTTATATTTTTGATCATAGCGAGTGGGATTGATGGAGCATCTATAGCATGCCTCGGGATTTCTACACAACGCAGTAGTTTAATATCATGGAACTTGGAGACTGAAAAGCATTATCACAGGTGATGGACATGACACTAATGATGATTCAAGTTTTAATGATCGATATTTTGATCAATTGAGTGAGCAATTGATTGATTTATTCGTTAATTGTAGATTCATAACATGGAAAGACTTGCGTGCAGATGCAATGGTACGGGAATGGAATTCATCATTAACGATGAAAAGCCTCAGAATTGGATCACACATACTTTACACACTCACACGTAATAAAAGATTTCTCGCTGGGAGTGTGTTGAAGCTCATGAACACGCAGGTTTGATTATTCTCGTTGATCTATTGAATTTTTTTTAATTTTTAATTTTTAATTTTATAATTTATAATTTATAATTCAATTATAATTCATTTATAATTTAATTTCTAATTTTAATTTTAAAAAAACAGAAATACAATTTTTATCACAACGATTTTTATTATATAATTCTTTCATTGACTGACTCATAATTCCTTCTCACAATTATTAAAACGTCTGTTATCATCATCGAATTATGAACAATGCATTATTTATCAACGACCTTTGACTCAAAATAGATGACGTTGCGCTTAACTTGGGCGCTCAATCACATTCCTGGGTTGAGAGAAGCAGCAGCTAGTGGAAGAGCGGTATTTGGAGGTGTCGATTGTTGGTTATTATACAAATTCACTGGTAATAAGCAAATTCTTGAAATAAAAAAAATCAATTTCCTTTTAAAATCAGTTTTTTGCAAATATCTTGGAACCTAAAAGAGATAGCGAAATTCGTGTGAATACCTTCTTTGTAGCTCTCAAATTACTCTACAAAAAAGTTCTCTATCAAAATTTCCATATCTCGCAGGGATGTGAATATATTCTAAAAAATTCTCTTTGTAACGAGTGAGTTTAAAGGATTTTTTTAATTTCAGGAAAACACATCACTGATGTCTCAAGCGCAGCAGCTACAGGTCTCTTCGATCCCTTCACAATGGGATGGGCAGGCTGGGCACAGAATTTGTTCAAAATTCCAGAATCAATGTTCCCACAAGTCGTCGATACTGCTGGAGATTTTGGCAAAACTCCAAAGGAAGTATTCGGTTTGCCAGTTCCCATCATTTGTTGCGTTAGTATTGTGACTTTTAAATAACTTGAATGTATTCTTTTTAGGTCAATCGATTGGTTTCATTGTGTGTAGGATTTGTTTATCAGTTTTATTATGTTTTAATTTTAGATTTTTATTTATTGAATTTTATAGATGGCCGATCAGGCAGCATCATTATTCGGCTCTTGCTGCTTTCACCCAGGAGATTTGAAGGTCACAATGGGTACGGGAACATTCCTAGATGTAAATACAGGATATCAACCACATGCATCTATCGCAGGTGATTAAAAAATTAAATTCCAACAAAATAAGTCATTATAGAAATTGTGGATTTTTTCCTTCCAGGTTTATATCCATTAGTTGCTTGGAGAATCGGTTCTGAATTAGTATACGCAGCAGAAGGTGCCTCTAACGACACAGGAACTCTTATAGAGTGGCTAAAAACAATTGGTACTGCACAATTAAATTTCTTATATCCACTTGCACTGAATGGTACATTATTTAAAGAAGAATTATGAACAAATTTGATAATTCACAGAATTTTTGCAGGTATTATAAAATATCCAGAGGAATTGTCAGATCTGGTGAACACAGTGGAACATTCCGATGGCGTTTATTTCATTCCAGCCTTCAGTGGCTTGCAAGTGAGTGTAGAAGAATCGATGATAATAATATTTGAAATGTTCAACTCAGTAAGAGGAATTGAAGATTTTGGATAATAATTATTTGAAAATGTTTAACAAAAAATATTTTGCAACATTTTTTATTAAAATTATTCGTTAGTTACATAATTTCATAATTATAAATTATAATGATGAATATTATTATTAAATGTTATAACTATTAAAGGATTAAAATATAAATAATTGAAATCTTCTTTCAGGCACCAATTAATGACCAGTCAGCAGCGACTGGATTTTTGGGCGTCAAACCGACGTCAGGAAAGGCTCACATGGCTAGAGCTGTTTTAGAAAGTATAGTATTCCGAATTCTACTCTTGTATAACTCCCTGTGCACTGAGACACGTCGAGATTATACTTGTATTCGGTGAATATCAGAATCCAATAATAATTAATAATTAATTCGTGATATGGAAGTCAACAAGTAAAAAATTTGAAATTATTTAGATATATTCGCACAATTGGAAAGATCCTCACACAAACAATGAAAATAACACAAAAAAAGTAGAATCGTTCACTTCATTATCACCTAAACCAAAAATAAACCGTGACATTTATTACAGTGTAGACGGAGGTGTTTCCCAGAATGACTTTGTACTACAATTACTTGCTGATTTGACTGGTTTACGCGTCGAGCGACCGTCTACAACAGAAATGTCAATTCTAGGCGTCACGTTTCTTGCTGGACTTCAATGTGGTAATTATTCTACTTCAACTTCACCTCAAAAACTAATCACCATTTTTAAAATATAATTTTCTCCTGACTATGACTATGTAATTCATTCTTTGTTGATATTTCTTTGAGTGAAAAGAGAAAAATTTCGTGAAGATGTAAAAAGTCAAGAGTTTGAGACGAAATTCATGTTTATTTCGTGAATATGAATTTATTGAAAGAACATTTTTTTAGTGAATTTCATGATCTACAATGAATGTCTTCTGACATTTTTCTCTAGACCTAATAGTTTTAGAGATATTTGGGATAGACTCTTAACAAAATTTGCGGATTGTGCTTTCATCACTCTATTAAAAAAATATCTTTAAAAGAAGAAAGAAACAAGCAGGCGGCAGCGACTTGCGGTTATAGATTCGTAACTACAGATTTGCGGCTGTGGAGTTTGTTAATTTTACGTGTGCGTTTTTTATTCGCCATCAATCAATTGATGGAGCGCTTCCGAATGATCCTTTCCTATTATTATAGTAAATGTTTTGCATTTCATATCTCAAAAGTTGAATATCTCCGGAACCACCTGTCCGATTGAGCTTATTTTAAATACCAAACATGACAATCATGAGAGTCACTTTCATGCCAAATTTCAAGTTGATATCTTCATTTTTTCAAAAGTTAGAGTGTTTACAAGGATTTTCAGTGAAAAACGAAAAAATAGCCATATCTCGAAATTTTTGTATAAACGGGTATACATATTTTGATTGATCAGGATAGAAGACATTGAGACAAAGGTTTTGAAAAAAAAATAATCGATTGAGTCGTTCTCGAGATATTCGATAAAATCGATTTACATACAACGTTGAATATCTCCGGAACCGCTTGTCCGATTGAGCTCATTTTTAAAATGAAACATGATAATCATGAGAGTCACCTTCGTGCCAAATTTCAAGTTGATATCTCTTCTTTTTCAAAAGTTAGCGTGTTTATAAGAATTTTCCGCAAAAAACAGAAAATTGGCCATATGTCTAAAACCTTGCATCGACCGGTATATATATCCTGGTTGATTCAGATAGTAGACAACGAGACGAAGATTTTGAAAAAAAAAGCCAATAGGTTTGGTCATTTCTGAGATATTCACAAAAAACGATTTACAAACAAATCACCATTCCTCAAAAATTACTCAATCGATCGAGCTGAAATTTGGCACAAAATTAGCACCAACTAATACCAACAATCTGATAAAATTTCAGATTTTTCGGAAATGATTTTCTCAATTAATTGGTCAATTTAAGGAAAAGTGACCCCCGAGTGGACACGCGAACAGACGGGCATCGGCTCCAAACTTCGCATTTTTACGTTTCAGACCATTCTACATCATTTCCAACCAAAATTAGAAAATGTAAAAATAGGTCGATGACAATGCTTCCATTCGGAAGCAAAATCAGAAGATATTTTTTGTGAG
Source organism: Coelinius sp. EB29 (assembly GCA_035578325.1). Lineage (NCBI taxonomy): Eukaryota > Metazoa > Arthropoda > Insecta > Hymenoptera > Braconidae > Coelinius > Coelinius sp. EB29. Next base: position 1,897,218 of record JAOZGT010000021.1, on the reverse strand, counting down.
GAATTTAATATTCTTCAACAAAGTCTTTTTCTTCATTAATTCTTTGTTTCAGATATTTGGAAGAGTAGAGAGGAAATACAAAGACTTCGGAAAATCCAAACAGTCTTCGAGCCCAACAGATTGAGGAGACTGGCATATCAACCAACGATAAATCAGTGGAAACGAGCGATGGAGAGATTTAGAAATTGGTATTCATAATTATAATTATAATCAAACATGCAACAAAAAAAAACAGTTTTTTAGAAACATCGTAGGATTCAAGGGAGATAGCGAAATTTTTATAAAAAAACTTTTTTGTGGAGAAAATTGACAGCTCCAGAAGAGTCCCTTATAAAATTTTGTCCATCTCCCTTAAATTTGAAGATATCCATCAAAAGCTTACCGCATTTTTTTAATGCTCGTTTCAATAATTGAGCTATTGAATTGATCCGTGCCTATTAACAAATTCCTAGATTGTATTTTTATATCCATTAACAACAGATGAAACTGTTGAAAAAGACATCAAACTGCTAAAAAAAGACATAAGGCTATTTTATAGCGCTTAATTGCTCATGAGTGATAATTAATTAACTTTGTTATAAAAATATTATTGCCAACGTTCGTTAATCATTAAAAATATATATTATTGATAATTTCAGATACGTTATTATTTTCTCTAGAATTAAGGAACATTAAGATACCTTTTTTGTGGACAATCTCATCAACTACAAAATATCTCTTTTGACATTTTTCCCCAAACCCACTAAGTTTCGTTATTTCGTTAGTCTCCAAACATTCTGCATAAAAAAAAACTATTTTATCATTTTGGATCATGTAAATACTTAATTACTCAACTACGTAATTACTTTCATCCCCATATTTCAATTTTATCGTCAAATTTACTATTTCATGAACATTATAAATAATGTTTTTTCATGATAATATCTCCACCGTCCTCCTTACGTCTTTAATGAACAGTTAATCATATTCCAAAGAGGTGGGACATTTTTGTTTGTGACGGGAGGGGATCGAGGGCTTGCGATAGTTGATTTCCATCAATTACCATTGAAATAAACCCATTGTCTCTCTCCATCCTCTCTCCCCTCAATTTTTCTTTCTTCTCTTTTCACGAATATATAATAGTATTCCAACGATGAAGTTGCTCTTTTTAAAACGAAAATAATCAAAAGTACAATCACAGTTGTTGGATTCATGCGTGCTCGATAATCCATGAAGAGTTGACGTGCTTTTCCTTAGTTAAATCATAATTCCTTGAGTTTCTTTATTTATTTCCGGAGCTGAGACAGGAAATTGTTGAACATGGTACGTTGATCTTTCATTCCTCTCTATTTTTTTTTCTTTCTATGGAAACACGCGACCTTTCTCTTGAGTGTTGGGGACTAGAACTCTAGTTAATCATTAATCATTGAACGGAGCAGGCAGTAGTAGAAATTGACGAGTCTAATCGGCATTCTCTGTAACGATGATGATTATGTACTATTTTTTTCTGTATTTATTGTGATTATAAAGTGATTTCGAAATAGGGAAATTGTGGGATATTGATGAAATTCGATTCTAAGTCATATGTGTCTGGGTATTGGGAGCAGATGTGACATTTGGAGAATCACTAGGAATTTTTCGAGTATTTGGGGTTTACAAACAACAAATATTTATATTCAAATCATCAAAAGAATCAATCATTGTCAACTCGTTTGTGCGATGCAATTTTAAAAGAATTTTAAGAATTTCCTGACGATTTTATCCGTAAAACTATCGGAAGAATAATCATACTATTTTTGTATTTGTCTAATGATCGCGTTGAGTTGATCCTTCCAGGCTGAGGTAACTGTTGATATAGTCGAGCAAGCAGACGAGGGCAGACCAGAGATGACGCCGGAACCAGTAGACTGTCTGATAGATATGGAGGCAACTACGGATGTGGATGCTGCTGATCCAGGTAAGATTATCAATGAATTTTTAACTAAAAATCAATAGAATCAATTACTGATTTTTTATACTTATACATCTTCACATTAGAACAGTTTCATTTATATATTACAAACTTCTAAATTTCGTTACATTTATGCTTTTTAAATATAGTCCATACGCTGGGGGTCAAAAGGTATGCAATTTGAAGGGTATGAGGTCCATGGCGCGAGTTTGCGTTTTTTTATAATAGTTTTCGTTTGTGATGTGAATTTTCAAGTTAAAATTGACCTAATCAATTATTTTCAATTGATCAGTGCTTCGTGTTAATTAATAAATTATCTTTTTCTGTGAGAATTGGCGGAATAATGGGATAAGAGAGATGTATTGGCTTCAACCTGAGGAGATGTTTTGTTTTCAATATTTCGTTGTGGGCCCCGGTGGGTATTTATGGATATGATGATCCGTAGAATTCTTGAGTATTTCATATGCAAATGCTGCTTAGCATTTGTTTTTATATTTTTCTTTGCTGGAATATTATTAATTCCAATGACACGAGCATTTGAGAATTTCTTCCTGTTATTATTGAAATTATTCTTGTCGAAAAAGAAGATTTTAATGGATTTTTTTTTTTTTAAATCAAGAATTAGACCGGTTTCTTGATTCTCTCTATAGATTCATGAGAAACATCACTAGGAATATTGACATAAAAAATTAACGAAGGAAATTTCCATTATGAACAACAAGGAAAATTATAATTGATCTCCAATTTGATTGGATCTATGTCCATTTTTTACTTTGGAGGTCATTGGAAAATGAGAAATAACATTGATGAAATTACAAAGTTTTCTCATAGAATATGTTACAAATAAGCGGAATAGGAGAAAAATGTTTTGTTACCTATATTTCTATAAGCGTATACATCAGTGCCTCTTTAACCCAATCAATCCCTCATGAAAGTTGACAGTAATAACCTGATGGTCATGAATATTGTGTACAGCCTTACGACCAGGTATTTTATTCTCCTTGTTAAAAAAATTAATTACAGATAGTTCACACGCCTTCCTCAATTGACAGCCACTATCCTTCATGAACAGTTGATTCGATCGATCATTTAATGACTTTAATAGTTAGATCTCACTATTCGCTCCGACTGAGAATCGAATTCGGAACCTTTCGCATATGAGTCATTACTGTTTTGTAAACACAATAATTAGTGTTGGAAGACAATAAGTTGGATCATTAGTGATTCGTTGTTAGCTATTAATGTACATATCAACATATCACCATCTCGTCAAGTAACACATTAAAAAAAAATAATTGACATAAAAATGCCAATTATTAACCTGGAGATCTTGGCACAGTTAATCAAGGTTAAAGTCTTTCGTTTCACTCATGAATGTGAATGAATTAAGGTTGCGTTTGCACTCAGTTGTAATTGTTTTTTGTTTTATAATCATTTCCCACTTTTAATGAGAATTCAATAACACTCATAATTTTTTTATCATATCTTCCTCATAATTTTTTCTTCTTACTTACATGAAAAAAAATGTTAGAGAGAGAATATCACGAAAAAATTAATTATTGAAGAAACATGATAACTTTTATGAATATGAATATATTCTTTCTTCCTCGTGATATTGTGAGAAAAAAAAATTGAAAAAAGCGGAAAATCACGTTTCAACAACAGAAAAATAAAAAGAATCGTTAAATAATAATTGATGAAAAAACACTATTGCATAATGATTAAGATATTCATGTTTCATTTTTTTTGCAAATAAAAATCAAATGAAAAGTGAAAGCTGTATTGTGCTGCCATCTAGTAGAAAATGGCTCAACTAATCGCGAAATTGGTTGCCATGTGATACATAACATACCCATACTTGTACGGCGTTTCTTACATAAACATAAACTGCATGCACTCAATGAGTTGAGGAACACCACCAACACAGATCACGTTATCTCCTTTTACTCTTTCCACTTCCAGTTCAGTATCAATTCGTACGCGAGTTATGAAACATGTGAGTCGCTGTACAATTTTGATATGTAAAACGAACGTTCAGAAGTCAACGAAAAATATCTCTGTATAGTGGTTATATACCTACCAATTTCTATAGTTTCAGCAGTTTAACATTTATTACAATTTTTATGGGTAATTGAAAGTTAATTCAGTGTTTAGTATTACAGATCGTGTTTTTTGTTTGGATTTTATATCCTGTTTTGATACAAAAGTTATTCATTTATGTAGAATTAGTCATCAGCTGATTGTCCAATTACTTCCTACATCTCAATTTGATCGTTTGTTAATTGATCTGAACTTTGGAGTCATTGGATTATTATCATTGTTTATTCCTAACTGTTAATTTTTTTTTTAACTTGAACAATTTTTCAATATCAACGAAGGTACGTTAATTCCTGTTGAAAATCATAGCGTTTTTCTTCCGATGTTCATTTATAGATAGAGCTCGTTGTGTTCCTTCAGAGTGACTAAATCCAAAATATTTTTTGACGTGTTTCTTACGTCCTTGCCCCTCTTTCCCCTCTCGACCCTTTTGCCCTTATAAATTAACTGTTTTACCGATTGGACAAGAACATAAGAAACACGTCAGAAAGTAATTTGAATTCAATCACTATAAACAAACACGGCGATATCAATCTTCGAATTAACAGCGGAAGAAAAACGCTATTAGTTTCTCGAGATCAAGAGGAGATGGCTAATTTTTTTTTTCTCTGCAAAAAATAAGTTCATGAAAATTCATCCATTTCTCATAGACCGATAAGATAACTAATCCGTTGTGAACATAAGGTGATTAATCTTATTTCTCTTTATCACATCATAATCGATGTATCTTCCTGAACACAAAAAATGATTATTTATTTATTTATTTATTTATTCCACTACACATTGTAATACATGGTATTAATTAGTGAGGGGGTTCATTTAGACCAAAAGGGAATCATAATAGCTAAATCTCATAAATAGCTTTCAAATAAAGAGTAAGCATATACAGAGAACAAAAAATGATTATGTCCTTTTTGATAGTAAAAGTATCATGAAAAAACAAGTGAATTTTGAAGTTATCAATGAATCGATTGCTTCAGGAAAATAAAGGGTCATTGAACATTTGAACAAACAAATTGTTTATTTGTAACAATAAAAAAATTTTCTGCAATCGAATGCAATGAAGTTTTAAATTTTCTCTCAGTGATGAAATCCTGTTATATATGAAGATGGAAGCATAATTATCCGTAAGATTAGAATGCAAAAATTCAGTTTATGATAAATTCAAATAAAAAATAAATCTATAATGCAGTAGTGGAATCTGGAGAAGAGAAAAAGAATGTGTTGCAAATATCGTATTATCATGATAATGAGTGATTTTGACAGAAAATATCAACATACCTTTCTTGTAGCCGAGTCAGTTATTTATAGAAAAGTTCTCACGTCATTTTCTCATATCGTTATAGAGATAGTTGCTTGCTAGGAGGGAAAAGATAAGAAAGAAGATATTCATAATATATGAATAGAAATAGATTTTTTTTCGTTTTGTAATATTTCTCGAAATAATTTTCACGTTTGATGTTCAATTTATAGAACAGATGAACAGAACACGCACGATGATTAACTACAGTGATGTAAGTGTTTTATCAATGTTTAAATCAATTGACATAGCATTTTCCTTGAATTGTTGATAATTAATGAATAATTGATGGATTGCAGCTTGTGCAAAGGACCAGAGATGCCTTTCTCAGTGGAAAAACAAAACCACTGGAATGGAGGATAAAACAGCTGAAGCAATTGCAGAAGATGCTGAATGAGAATAAGGCAGAGATAATTACAGCAATAGAGTCAGATTTGCGAAGGGTAAAGAATTGATATCAGTTGTCATGTTAATGCACTTCATGTCTTTTGATAATAACAAAATCATTGTTATTTATAGTGTAAATTTGAAACGACAGCATTAGAATTGGATGTAGCACTGGGTGACGTGAAATATATGCTAATGAATCTAAAAGAATATGTAGCAGTTGAAAAGGTAAATATCAAGGCAACTGACAATTGGAAAATTGTATTATTTATGAACCTAGAAAGATAAGGAATTGATTATTCAAATGATGTTTTTCAGCCACCGAAGGGTTTTGTTAATTTTTTTGACTCCGTTGAAATTCATAAAGATCCATATGGTGTTGTTCTTGTTATTGGTGCATGGAATTATCCACTACTTCTAACTGTTACCCCGTTTATGGGGGCTATTGCTGCTGGAAACTGCGCCATTCTCAAACCATCAGAGATATCTCCAGCTACCGCCAAACTTCTTGCCACAATTATTCCAAAATATCTAGATACAGTAAGTTTGAAAAACATAATGATTATTGATTCGAAAGGAAATGACTGATGATTCCTCCTGACATCATTCAATAGGGAGATAATTCAATAATTACAACATGAACATGAAATATGTTTTTTAAAAAGTCTAGTTCGTGGGTTTATTTAGGAATGTTACCATGTCATCACTGGAGGTGTTGCAGAAACCACAGAATTGTTGAAACAAAAGTTTGATTATATCCTTTATACTGGCTCTACGGCAGTAGGAAAAATTGTACGTGAAGCAGCTAATAAACATTTGACACCAGTTACGTTGGAACTTGGTGGTAAAAGGTGAGAAAAGACCAAATAAAGCATCTTTCATTCATTTTGTTGTGTGTTGGAATAAATCAATTTGTGTTGAAGTTTTCAAATTGAGCCCAAACAATAGATAGTTTCCAATTGTTCATTTGAATCGAGTCATTCCTATCAATTCATGAATTTCGTTTTTTCTCTTCTAGTCCTGTATATCTAGACAATACAGCAGACCTTCCAGTAGCAGCTAAACGGATTCTCTGGGGGAAATTTATCAACGTCGGACAGACGTGTATTGCACCAGATTATGTACTGTGTACTAAAGAGGTTCAAGATGCATTTGTGGAAGAGGCAAAAAAAATATTAAAAGAGTGGTATGGAGAAAATCCAAAAGAGAGTCCTGATCTCTGTCGTATTATCAACAGCAATCATTATCAGTGAGTGTTTTTCCTATAAAAACAAGCTGCGACAGGAGCCATGTAACCGTTTACTTTACGCAATATAATATTATGTTTTCCAGACGTCTGATGAATTTTTTTAATGGCAACGGTAAAGTGGCAGTTGGTGGCGAGACAGATTCTCGAGAGAAATTCATTGCCCCAACTATCTTAGTCGACGTGAAACCAACTGATCCAGTAATGCAGGAGGAAATATTCGGACCAATATTACCAATTATCAATGTCAATAATGCGTACGAGGCGATCAAATTCATAAATGAACGGTGAGTCTATTTGTGTTTGAGTAATTAGGTGATTAACTTGATTGGTGAATAACTTCCGAGTGGAATGGTTATTTAAAGGAACGACTTGTTAATTTCTTCATAAGGAATATTCTCCTTTTTGAAAGTAGAAAATCGATCATCTCCATCAACAATCCCAAGCCTATAAATTCCTATTCAATTTAGGCAATTTTTCTGAAGAGATTTTCAAAAAGGAAAGAAATTTTGAATAAGTAATTAATTCTGATTCTGTTATGAAAATAACAGAACAATATCTTAATTTTAACCCAGCATTTCAAATTTTTATTCATGATATGTTCAGGTGATTCTACTCTCTTCGAATTTCGTGACATTTCAAGGGAGTTTCCAGTGAAAATTAAAGAATAAAAAATTTTCACTACAATAAAAAGAAAAAAAAATCGCTATTATACCATGACTTCCATTATCAACCGAAACTCAATTGGTAGTCTCCTCCAATTCACTGATTTTCCCATTTTAGTCGAAAGAACAATGGGATCTTGTCAATTCTCTCTTTAATTGTACATAGATTTGATTGGAAAATAGACTAAGAGGGCTTCAAAAGAAGAAACGATGAATTTTCTATGCATGTCTCAGTTACAGATAAATTGTTTATCTCAATCTAATGAATCTTCTTTCTATTAATCAATTCTCTGATTACAGTAGCACTCTTTCATGTTCCCTTGACTCTAGAAAATAATAGAATTCTATCAATTTCAAATTGATAAGATTGTACATAAAATCTATAAAAGTGTTGGCAGTAGTTTGAGACTCCTTTATTTCTACTGGATACAGTATTTCTTATTTCTTTTCCTTCCAACAGACTAAATTATAAATTTTTCGAATAATAGTGACTGCCCCCTCACGCTGTACATATTTACGAAGGATAGTGGAGTACGAAATTTGATAATTGAACAAACTCGCAGTGGTTCAATATGCGTCAATGACACAATTATGCAGTTTGCTGGTGAGTCAGCGTATCTGTTCTACTAGGTGGAGAATGATTCTACTTATTAATTTAACAATTCAGTGCTTTTCCCTCATTAATTAATTTAGGCATGGCTCCATTCGTCTTTTTCTTTCATCTTAAATTGATGGAAATATTCTAGTGTGATTGAAACTATTCATCTATGTAGTGTAACGTAACGTAATTCAATTCAAAAATTTTCAACGAAAATTATCTCTGATTTTATCTCCTAGTATGTGCATTATGGGAATAATTTCATATCGAACAAATCAGTAGTGAAGTGGTAAAATAAAATGAGTCAACTGCAGGTCAGGATGAGTTCTTGATCAAAATCTCTGAATCTTAGACATCTCTTTTAGATCTTGAGATGTTTTTCCAAAACACATTCTCAAGTGAGATAATTGACTTGTCCTGCTCTACCACTTTACTCAATGAAATCACTCTCCATTATTCCACTACACCAACAACTAACGTTTTTTCTTTGCTTTGCCTCCCTTTGTCTTGCTAACATTGCTGATGGTGCAGGGAAAAGCCCCTAGTGCTTTATGGCTTCTCAAAATCATCAGAAACAATTAAAAACCTGCTAGACAATACTTCCAGCGGTGGTGCATGTATTAATGATTGCATAGTACATCATGCAGGTACAATAATGATTATGTGAATAATGCTGTATCATTTGATCATTAAATAATGGGCCATGTATTTTATTTATGCGTTCTTCAGGACTCATGTAGAGTTGATGAATATTTTATCGATATTTTCTTCATCATTTCATTTAGGATCTACTACATGAATTATAAATGCAAATGCTTGTCACTTTTTTTTTCGTAGTTACGATCAATAAAATCAAGTTCCATGAATAATTGTGACCTAACATGAACTATGTACTGAATCAAATAAGAAGAGTAATATTCTTTTTTTTTGATCATTGGAGAGTATCATATCTGCGACTCATAATAGAAGTATCTCGGAAACAAGTCATTGCCATCGGAAAATCACTAATTTTCGAGATATTTCCCCCATTCACAAAACTATGCACGTTTCATTTGTAGAGTTTTGAGACAACACTGCTGAAACGATTAAATCTAATTTATCATAATTATTTTTATTTCTTAGTTGATGAACTTCCATTCGGTGGTGTTGGTGCCTCTGGAATGGGTTCTTATCATGGACGAGCGACGTTTGATACATTTGTACATAGGAAGTCAGTTCTTGTTAAAGATTTCAACATTATCGGTGAAACATTGGCTTCGTAAGTATTCTCAGTCATTTAGAAAATTTATTCTTAAAATTTAGATAATTACGGTTTCAATTTTTTTCTCCCAGTGTTCGATATCCACCATATACAGATCGTAAGATGACGATGCTCAGCGTTCTACTGGCAAAGCGACCTGATATCCCTGGCATTAAGTATCTACCTCATCTCATAATGTTTGGCCTAGGTGTTATTGCTACCATTGGCATTAAAGCCGCCATTAAGGTACAAAAGACGACATACTAGACAATCAATTCTGTAGTTACTAGACAAACAGGCGCGCTAACGCGCGCTGCTAACTTCTCATGAATAACATCGTTGTAGTCAAGGAAACTGTTGATTAGATCCATCGACCAATAGGAAGACAAATAAAAAGTCAACAATCAAGACAATGATTCATTGTCAATCAACTTTATGATAAAGGAATTGGTGAGGGGAGATGGGTTCAAAACTAATTCGTGGATTATTTTATCAATAGATTTGGAGCTAGTGGGTTTGGGGAAAAATGTCCAAAGACCACTTGGTGGTGGGACCAAGTGTAGGACACTTTGCAAATGTCATGAGAAAAGTCTCAAAAAATAAAATTGCCTGTTATCAAGAGAGAAATATCTATCCTCTAAGATTTCTCTCATGCCATGAGCAAAGTTTCGGAACAACATAAATTGTCTTAATATTTCAATCACGATATGGAGCCAATATCAAAAGAGAAGTATCTTAGAAGGGGGAAGACCCTTTGACATTTCCTCTATCACCATGAGGAAAGTTTGAGACAAGAAAATTCTATTGGCATTTCTCTCATGACATTTGACTATTGATCTTTATTAATTGTCCCTTAATATGTGTCTGTTGACGTAAATTAGATCATTTAATATTTGTGGACGTCCGCATGAAAAGGGCCCACTTTGTCGCATTTAGTTTCCGACATATTCACGTTTTTATGTTGACATCTCCCATTTAAGCCCATGTTAGATTATTTCTTTGATATTTGATAGCAACGTCATTTTCTACAATTTTGGGGTCATTCCTGGCTTGAAACGAGGGGAATTATATCAAGAGAAGGGTAGTATGCATAAGTCCAATACCGCCAAAGTGGGGCCTTTTCATGCGGACGTCCACATTTGTCTATGAACCCATTATCCCACCGGGGTGGGGAGGCCATTAACATTTTGAAAGATTTTTTGAAAACTTAACAAATAAAATTTGTAAACTTTTTACGAGCATTTCTCTAAGAATATTTACAATCCAATAATTGTCAATTATTTTGTACAACATTTATCATCAAACACATACTTACGCACAAGGATTATCTGTATGCTGGTATTAATAAAGATATTCCCTGGTTGAAATCTGCATTAGATTTTTCATAGAATCACTTACACATTTGATCATTCACTTCACTCCCCATAGCACAACTTATTTCGTCATTCTTCAATTGATCGATAATTTATTCCAATTTTGACTATAATTCCAGACGTACGGGAGCCAAGATGGGGATCTGTAGAGTCGGAAATATCCATTTTATATTGAAGGAAAAAGAGAGGTTTGAGATGTGAAATGGTAGAATAGTTCAAGTCAAAAGTGATTGTTTGAAGGACAAACTAATTATCTCGAGAACGAGTGAGTTCAGAAGAAACTAAGAAATAGTCTTTTCTGTAATTGAGAAAATTTCTTACTGAAAAGGTCCTTTGCCTTCCTTCTGAAATCAATATTCAACGAGCTAATTATATAATTTAAAAATTGGGATCAACAGAATTTTCAAGAGTTTTATATTTTTTCATTCTGTTATTTGTTTCATAATTTTTGTAACTTTAATCACATAAACATCACAGAAAAAATAGTCAGTATAATATTAAGGAAGTGAAAAAATTATTCATAATCAAAACCGGAAAATGATGTAACGCATTACGAATTTTGAATTTAACAATTCGAAGTATCAAAATATTACATTCGTATATGATGTAATTATATGATGTAATGAGTATGACTCATATATCTGAACGGAATTAAATGTTTCAATGTAATATGAAAATTATCCAAATAAATGACATGTATACGACAATTTCTTTGTATTAATTATTATTATAACTCTATGATTTCTACATTTGCTAAGATATTCTGCTGCTGAACGAGTTGTTACTTAACGTTACTTACGACGGTTTATTAGCAATATTATTGCTTTCGCTGAACTTAACCTCGACTTGGCTCAACAGACGATCCGTCTTGACTGGCGTTAGCCGGGAAACTCTCAAGAAGTACGTGCTCGATTGTTGCAAGGCGGCATCGAGCAATGCGATAGTCGAATTTCATCCACCACTGAACCCTTCCCTGATGGATCAGTCACATAGCATCCCATAGACAATCACATACTGAGAAGTTTCCTCGATCACAGAGGGGATTGAGGATAAACACAGAGCTGGTTATTTTCTTTAATAAAATTGATTTCAATTAATTTATTATTTATAAATCTATATAGAGGTAATTGAATATTGTGAAAATAATGACTTAAACTATTCAATTATTTATTAATTAATTAATAACAATTGCGGAGGTCATTAGACGTTGTCTAAATGATTTTTGGACTATATTCATATGGGGGGGGGGGGGGGGGGGTCAGACTCAATTTCCCCCTCTGGGATCGCCTCTGTGATTGCTCCCCGTCACAGAGTACAACACAGAGGTATTATTTTATTCAATAAATAAATTATTAATTGTTTAATAATAATTGGGGAGGTCATTAGACATTGTCTAGATGATTTTTGGAGTATGTTCATATCTGGGGTGGGGCAGGGGGGGGGGGGACCTCTCCAATTATTATTGAACAATTAATAATTTATTTATTGAATAAAATAATACCTCTGGGGAGAGATTTTGCGCGTCAAAACAACGTAACAAACAAACAATTTGGACTAGAGGGCAGTCTAGTACTGTATGAAATTACACTTCCTCTACCGCCCTCTAGTCCAAATTGTTTGTTTGTTATGACGCGCAAAATCTCTCCCCTGTGTTGTGCTCTGTGACGGGAAGCAATCACAGAGGTGATCCCAGAGGGCGAAATTCAGTGAGATACTCCCCCCCCCCCGGATTTGAATATACTCTAAAAAATCATCTAGACAATGTCTAATGACCTCCCCAATTTATTATTAAACAATTGTTCAATAATAATTGTTACCTCTGTGCTGTGCTCTGTGACGGGGAGCAATCACAAGGAGGCGATCCCAGAGGACGAAATTCAGTGAGATACTCTCCCCTCCCGGATATGAATATACTCAAAAATCATCTAGACAATGTCTAATGTCCTCCCCAATTATTATTAAACAATTGATAATTTATTTATTGAATAAAATAATACCTCTGTGTTGTGCTCTGTGACGGGGAGTAATCACAGAGGTGATCCCAGAGGGCGAAATTCAGTTAGTCCCCCCCCCCCCCCCTCTCCCGCCCCCCGGATATGAATATACTGAAAAAATCATCTAGACAATGTCTAATGACCTCCACAATTATTATAAACAATTGATAATTTATTTATTGAATAAAATAATACCTCTGTGTTGTGCTCTATGACGGGGAGCAATCACAGAGGCGATCCCAGAGGACGAAATTCAGTGAGATACTCCCCCCCCCGGATATGAATATACTGAAAAAATCATCTAGACAATGTCTAATGACCTCCCCAATTATTATTAAACAATTGATTAATTTATTTATTGAATAAAAATAATAACCTCTGTGTTGTGCACTATGACGGGGAGCAATCACAAAGGCGATCCCAGAGGGCGGAAATTCAGTTAGGCCCCCCCCCCCGCGGATATGAATATACTGAAAAAATCATCTAGACAATGTCTAATGACCTCCACAATTATTATTGAAACAATTTAATAATTTATTTATTGAATAAAATAATACCTCTGTGCTGTGCTCTGGTGACGGGAAGCAATCACAGAGGCGATCCCAGAGGGCGAAATTCTGTTAGTCCTCCCCCCCCCCTCCCCCCCAGATATGAACATACTCCGAAAATCATCTAGACAATGTCTAATCACCCCCTCAATTAACATTGAACAATAAATAATTTATTTATTGAATAAATAAATACCTCTGTGTTGTGCTCTGTGATGGGGAGCAATCACAGAGGTGATCCCAGAGGGCGTAGTCCCCCCCCCCCTCCCCCCCCCAGATATGAACATACTCCAAAAATCATCTAGACAATGTCTAATGACCCCCTCAATTAACATTGAACAATAAATAATTTATTTATTGAATAAAATAATACCTCTGTGTTGTGCTCTGTGACGGGGAGCAATCACAGAGGCGATCCCAGAGGGCGAAATTCAGTTAGGCCCCCCCCCCCCGCGGATATGAATATACTGAAAAAAATCATCTAGACAATGTCTAATGACCTCCACAATTATTATTGAACAATTAATAATTTATTTATTGAATAAAATAATACCTCTGTGCTGTGCTCTGTGACGGGAAGCAATCACAGAGGCGATCCCAGAGGGCGAAATTCAGTTAGTCCTCCCCCCCCTCCCCCCCCAGATATGAACATACTCCGAAAATCATCTAGACAATGTCTAATCACCCCCTCAATTAACATTGAACAATAAATAATTTATTTATTGAATAAATAAATACCTCTGTGTTGTGCTCTGTGATGGGGAGCAATCACAGAGGTGATCCCAGAGGGCGAAATTCAGTTAGTCCCCCCCCCCTCCCCCCCAGATATGAACATACTCCAAAAATCATCTAGACAATGTCTAATGACCCCCTCAATTAACATTGAACAATAAATAATTTATTTATTGAATAAAATAATACCTCTGTGTTGTGCTCTGTGACGGGGAGCAATCACAGAGGCGATCCCAGAGGGCGAAATTCAGTTAGGCCCCCCCCCCCGCGGATATGAATATACTGAAAAAATCATCTAGACAATGTCTAATGACCTCCACAATTATTATTGAACAATTAATAATTTATTTATTGAATAAAATAATACCTCTGTGCTGTGCTCTGTGACGGGAAGCAATCACAGAGGCGATCCCAGAGGGCGAAATTCAGTTAGTCCTCCCCCCCCCTCCCCCCCCCAGATATGAACATACTCCGAAAATCATCTAGACAATGTCTAATCACCCCCTCAATTAACATTGAACAATAAATAATTTATTTATCGAATAAATAAATACCTCTGTGTTGTACTCTGTGACGGGGAGCAATCACAGAGGCGATCCCAGAGGACAAAATTCAGTGAGATACTCCCCCCTTCCGGATATGAATATACTGAAAAAATCATCTAGACAATGTCTAATGACCTCCCCAATTATTATTAAACAATTGATAATTTATTTATTGAATAAAATAATACCTCTGTGTTGTGCTCTGTGACGGGGAGCAATCACAGAGGCGATCCCAAAGGGCGAAATTCAGTTAGGCCCCCCTCCCCCGGATATGAATATACTGAAAAAATCATCTAGACAATGTCTAATGACCTCCCCAATTATTATTAAACAATTGATAATTTATTTATTGAATAAAATAATACCTCTGTGTTGTGCTCTATGACGGGGAGCAATCACAGAGGCGATCCCAAAGGGCGAAATTCAGTTAGGCCCCCCTCCCCCGGATATGAATATACTGAAAAAATCATCTAGACAATGTCTAATGACCTCCCCAATTATTATTAAACAATTGATAATTTATTTATTGAATAAAATAATACCTCTGTGTTGTGCTCTATGACGGGGAGCAATCACAGAGGCGATCCCAGAGGACGAAATTCAGTGAGATACTCCCCCCCCCCCCCCCCATATGAATATAGTCTAAAAATCATTAAGACAACGTCTAATGACCCCCGCCATTGTTATTAATTAATTAATAAATCATTGAATAGTTTAAGTCATTATTTTTACAATATTCAATTACCTCTATATAGATTTATAAATAATAAATGAATTGAAATCAATTTTATTGAAGAAAATAACCAGCTCTGTGTTTATCCTCAATCCCCTCTGTGATCGAGGAAACTTCTCATAGCCGCATCTCTGTGATTGATCCATCAGGGTTCCTTGGAATTAAAATGATGAAACAAAATCTGGGTAAGAAGGAACCAAGTAATTCAAACAATTCGATGGGAGCCACTCAGTCACGTCCGGGAATATGCTCTGATAAAATAATCACCGAACGTGAGTAAATTTAATGACATATATGAAATGCAGACTGTGAATTTAACATTGAACAATAAATAATTTATTTATTGAATAAAATAATACCTCTGTGTTGTGCTCTGTGACGGGGAGCAATCACAGAGGCGATCCCAGAGGGCGAAATTCAGTTAGGCCCCCTCCCCGGATATTAACATACTCCAAAAATCATCTAGACAATGTCTAATGACCCCCTCAATTAACATTGAACAATAAATAATTTATTTATCGAATAAATAAATACCTCTGTGTTGTACTTTGTGACGGGGAGCAATCACAGAGGCGATCCCAGAGGGGGAAATTGAGTCTGACCCCCCCCCCCCCCCCCATATGAATATAGTCTAAAAATCATTAAGACAACGTCTAATGACCCCCGCCATTGTTATTAATTAATTAATAAATCATTGAATAGTTTAAGTCATTATTTTTACAATATTCAATTACCTCTATATAGATTTATAAATAATAAATGAATTGAAATCAATTTTATTGAAGAAAATAACCAGCTCTGTGTTTATCCTCAATCCCCTCTGTGATCGAGGAAACTTCTCATAGCCGCATCTCTGTGATTGATCCATCAGGGTTCCTTGGAATTAAAATGATGAAACAAAATCTGGGTAAGAAGGAACCAAGTAATTCAAACAATTCGATGGGAGCCACTCAGTCACGTCCGGGAATATGCTCTGATAAAATAATCACCGAACGTGAGTAAATTTAATGACATATATGAAATGCAGACTGTGAATTGATAATGTATCATGGATTTTTATCATTGTCACGATCATCAGGAAGTAATTAATGAGATTGATCATGTAGAAAAGGCATATAAAAGAAGAAAAGTGACATTAATTTGGATAATACTTTGGATCGCTCTTGCAATAAGTAATTACTTCTGTCAATGATGAGGTCTTCAATATTTTTGGTGATGATTGTTGGAATTGCGTTGATTATTGCTGAAAACGAGGATCTCTACACAGATATTTATGATAAATTGGATATTGATAAGGTATTGGGTAACGAGAGAGTTTTCCAACAGTACGTGAATTGTCTGCTTGATAAGGGGCCGTGTACTGCTGATGGTCGTAGTGTTCGGAGTAAGTAGAAAAATTTAATTATTCACATATTCTTTTTCAATCAAATGACTTTTTGGGATAACATTTTGCTCCTTAGAAAAAACTAAATCCTTTAACATTAACAATTAACAATTGTACTTTTCATTAAATATTGCGACCCTTCCCCCATTTAGGAGTTTTACCAGATGTCTTGAAGACCAACTGTGCTAGATGTAACCCAAGACAAAAAGAAATGGCCCGAAAATTGGTGACGCACATAGAAAAAGAGAAACCAGAAATTTGGAAGACACTCACAGAGAAATTCGACCCTAAAGGTCAATACATGGAACAATTCAAAAATTTTACATCAAATCTTGAATCAATCTCAAAGGGATGTGCCGAATAATTGTCATAGACAACAAAATGAAAAATAATAATAACAGTTTCTTTATTAACTTTGCCCTCATTGATTTCTTCGATATAAAAAACTACAATTCATATTGTGTGAGACCAGTCTCACGAATTTGGAACGAATTATCTTTATGAGTTCTGTCATTATTTAAATTAGGATCTCGCTGATTTGGCCTTCAGATCTTGGACTGCTTTGGCAACAATCGCCTTATATTTCTCAGGCTCGTTGGTTGTGTACCAATCAGTTATTTTATCAAAGTTCTCCGCTTGTTTCTCCGTACATATCTTGCATTGTGTGACGATTGCTTCTGGAAGACTTTCTATAACACGCGCGAAAAAAAAATTTAATTCATTGTTTACTAGAAAATTAATTGGAAATCTATTTATTAAATGAAATTAAATAATTTAATCCGATAAAATTGAGATATTTTTGAGAATAAATGGAATGTGTCAAAAAATAATGTAATTACCTTTGAAAAATTTAGCATCAGCAGTGAGACAGGGTCCAATGCCTGCAAAGCATTTATAATAAGATTCTCTCTGTCGTCGATTAGCAAGAATTTTATCTACATCAACATTATCATATTTAGCAGAATATTGTTCTACAGCAACGACAGCACTGAAGAACAAAAAAGCAACAACTAGAATAGGAAACAATTTTTTCTTCATTTTTTATAGTGAATTATGGAAAAACTGAGATTGCTTCGAAGAACTTTATCACTATTCAATTCAAGACAAACTGGATAGCCAATGTTGTTTTTTGGAGGTATTTATAGGTGATCCGGTACCCCAGTATATCCCTAATTGACGTCATGGACAACTCTTCGAAGTTGTTCCCATGCATGGCTTGTGTGACATTGACGCTTTGAAGGACGCGTAGAATCTTCATGGAAGGATATCAGGAAATTCCGTGCGTTTTAACTGAAAAATTTCTTGTTTTTCGGCAAGAGTGAGATGATGATTTTGCACTTTTTTGATTGATGATCACTTGAATCCTCTTTCGTGTTGGCTATTTGTTATGAACTTGAGTGTTGGAAAAATATCATTTTTTTTTCTCCAATCTGTGAGTCATTGAGAATAAATGATTGGACTTTGTTATATTTTTGTTCTGTGTTTTGGTAGGAGTTTTATTATTGGAAATAAGTTATAGATCGATAATTCATATCTCCAAATAAAATATATATCCTTGATAATTTCTCTTAATAAGATTTTTCATGAGGATTGAGATGTGAAATTGATTGATTGATCGATTAATTTTCATACATTTTCTTAGAATAAAATATGAAATATAAAAGCCCTGACTGTTATGCACCATTCGCCGACATTCGAATCCTCACGATGAAATAAAGTATCGTTCAATGTCAGACTGAAGGAATTCTGCTTGAGATTATATTTCATCTCTGTTAACAAGGTTCAGTTCCTTGACCTTGACATGTTGAATGCCTTACGAGATATGGATTTTTTTTTTATCAAGACCGGTGTTCACCTCCTAACACGAAGGACACCTGCATGAGTTTATGATTATCATTCAATCAAACTGATTTTCAATGAAAATTGGGGAAAAAACATCTTATGATTTTCATTGACTTTTTGAAAATTCTCGGAAATTCGTTGCATCACTAGTCTCTCTTGTTCTTTCGTGGATCATTGCGATTATGTGAGATGCATAGTTAATAAACTGGATTATCTACAATCGAATAAACAGTTGCCAGATTTTCGTCTCGTTGTTCCATCCCAAATTTACGTAAAAACGCATGATTTTGGAAAAAAAATACTAAATGACTTTTTTTGTAGTTGCGAAGATTTTCAACAGAAAATGTCTTGCAACATTCCCTTCAAAAGTTACTCATGGTCAAGACATTTTCATTTTCACAGTATGATATCTATTTATCCGTTATCGATATGTTACACGGTCGCAAAATTGCGTTATTAGGAGTGCGAAGTTCGTTGTCACGCTCTCGGTTCAGTCTTCGGCCTCGATTAGTGAACTTGACATTCCAAATAACGCAGTATTCTGCGACCCTGTAACACAATGCACCTTCAGGTGTTACCTCTTCACTAATGACTAAAATAGTGACGAATAAATTCCCACGAGAAGATTAAAATATAAGTTTATTGATGAGGTCCCGAGTCGAAATATAAGTCGTCCTGAGTCTTTCTTTTGTCTTCAAAGATTTCGATTTCTTTTGTTTTCGGATTTTTTTTTCATTTTTACACAACAACTTTGGTCTTCAAAGTCTTCACCAATTTTTGGGAGCGACAGAAGTCTTCATTAAGTCAGTGGTTGTCGTTCCATTACCTTTATCTGTGGAATACTAAGGACGACAAAATGAATATTTGCAACGACAATTGAATTGTGACCAGATAGTCGTCCTTAAGTAAGTCTATGTCTTCAAAACCCCAGGACTCATTAAGCAGGTATAAGGGTCTATGGAGCAATAAAGGGAGCACATAAAAAAAAACTCGGTCAAAAAAACTTCGCCAAAAAAACTTCGTCGAAAAAACCTGGTCAAAACGACTTGGGAAAATTACTCATCTGACTAATAAAACTCTTGTTAAATTCAACTCGTGCCACCAAAACCTGCCTCATTAGAAGGAAGATGATTGAGTCGGAGGGGGGGGGGGGGGGCGAACTACATCGGAGTGATACTACGCGCCCGAAGTTACGACCCCACGGGTAGTTTTTGGGGGTGTGTGTCTGAATCTGCAGTAAAAGTTACAGTTTCAGCTTAGATCGACTGTAAAAACTCCCGTGAATCCACGGTAGACCGTGTGAATAGACACTACCTGTATTTGTCTTTCCATTTTCTAATTTTTATTGTTTTTTCCTGACTTTTCATGGCTTTTTTCACTAACGTTATGGTTGTTCCGGTTTTTTTTGACAAGGTTTTTCACGTCAGGTTATTTTGACGAAGTTTTTTTGACTGAGTTTTTTTTTACGCAAGTTTTTTTGACATGGACCCGCAATAAAGTCATAAAATTTTTACGATGGTACCAAATTTTTTTGCATGAAGACTAAAATCGTTCCGTTGTCGTTGAAGTCTTCCATATATTTGGAACTTAGAAAAATTCGTCTTATATCTTCCCAAATATATAGTTGCTGTAGAGTGAAAGGGGCGTTAGTGCCAAAATTTTTTGATTTTTTTTTTGTAATAACAAAGGGGTGTATGTTTTTTTTTATCTTTCAAATTAGATGTACTACCTCTCAGGTACGATTTTAGTTGATAAATTTTTGTAGTAACAAATGGGCATAATTCCACAAAGTTAATCACAAAGGGACGTATCTCCAGCACATACGCTCCTTTGTTTTTATCTGTTCCAGTTCATGTTAATAAAAAATAATCACAAAGGGGTGAAATCACCGGCACATACGCCCCATTGATCTTATGATGAACATAACATGTAATGTGAAAGGGGCGTAAGTGTTATTTTTTTTCAATTGAAGGGGTGTAAATGTGGAGATATTCCCCTTTCATTTTATGATGAGCATGACACATAATGTGAAAGGGGCGTAAGTGTTGAGATACGCCCCTGTCTTATTACAAACTGATCGTTACGCCTGTTTGTTAGAAATTTTTTTTAACGGATTTTCAATCAGATATTCGATGAAAAAACCGAAAAACATCGATTTTGGACATCCGCCCCTTTCACTTTAAAAAGGGATTTTTGGCACTTACGCCCCTTTCACTCTACAGCGATGA
Source organism: Coelinius sp. EB29 (assembly GCA_035578325.1). Taxonomy (NCBI): domain Eukaryota; kingdom Metazoa; phylum Arthropoda; class Insecta; order Hymenoptera; family Braconidae; genus Coelinius; species Coelinius sp. EB29. The sequence goes on along the minus strand of JAOZGT010000021.1, from coordinate 1,876,376 downwards.
TATTTTGTGATTGCGATCCATTAGAGTAATTTTTTTTATAGAATTTTTTTTATTTGCTATCGATTCATGCCACTAATTAATTTTTTTTCATTTATTTATCTGCTAATGTATGCCATCTACCGGCTTCTATACGCCATTTGAAAAATAATTAATTATCAATACATAATGCACTCCTAAATCATAAATTTATACTCCCGAATTCTCCCTAATTATTCTCAATTGAAATAAATTAAATTTGTTCGAACATAATTTTAAGTCCAATGAAGGGCACTTGATCAAGTCCTTAGAAATCGATATTGGACTCACACGAAATTTGGTCTATTGATAAATCATTAGAAATCGATATTGTTGGAAATAATAATCCTCACAGATATCACAGAGTGATCCAAAATGTTTCACACAATCAGGCAAATGTAATGAGATATGTAAATTAATCGAGCAATGTTTTTCATGGTAATATTTGGGGAATCCTTGTACAAAATAATATGGAAAACCTCGCGTGATTTCGATGTCATCACCGGACGCACTATCACTCATTAACAAAGAAAGGGATGATTGTATGGATGATTCAAATTTGCTCAAATCACAATAGCGTGATGTTAGCTCCGTGGTAAAGCGTTAGGTTTGCGAGTCCGTAGGTCGTAGGTTCAAACCCCTCAATCGTTAGGTATTTTCAATTTCTCCTAATATGTTAATCAGGTAAGGATGTATTAATAGTATATACTATTAATAGTATATACTATAGGCAGGGAACTGTGAATAAAATTTACAACCAGGGGTGCGGCCGGTCTACGGAGTATTGTTTGTCGCTTGCAAGCTCGCTCCCGAATTTGGGTGCGTTCAAGTCGGAGCGAACCATTTTGGGGTTCACAACTGAAACTTCCCGGTTCTCATCACCCCATATATACATTAAAAACAAAAAAAAAAGTAATTTTTTCAATGTTTTTAGATTTTCGGGGTGATTACAATAACTTCCCTAGCCCGGGAAGTTAAAAACACTGCTTGATTAAATAAATACTTTTTTGGCAATTTTCTATACTGTTGGCATAGAAAATTCACACCTCATTCTTCTTTCATTGAGAAGCCCGGTTCGAAGCCATGAAAATTAGACAAGGACAGACATACTGACTGCTGCCGCTGAGAATACCGAGGTATTACTAGTAATTTCCCCTCGGTGTGAGAATGAAGACTTGAACGATTAAAGGACGACTGTTCTCGCTCTAACTGCATCAAATGAGGACGATTTGAGTCTTCCTCGGTCTTCATTTTCGCATAACTACAACTCAGGAACGACTTTTGGAAGATTGTTATCGTTCTAATTTTTATGGCTACTGCTAATGCGACGACGATAGTCTTTCTTTTATCTTCCTCTGTCGTTAAAATTATTCCCAATATTAGAACGACTTGTACGACAAAAGGAAGACTCAGAACGACCTGTTTTTCGACTCAGGGTGTTGGCAATTTCAGGAATAGAGGAGATTTAAAGAATCATTAGCAAGGGAGATTTGAGCTTACTTAAACAGCGGGGGTCGGAGAGGTTAGTGAAAAGGCGGTTGGTACTCGCCCAGATGGCGCCAATTTTCATGATTTCTGGGAAAAAAGTCATGAGTGACGCCTTGACTAATCCCTCAATTGACACCCCTGATGTCTGAATACGTTCATACTTGCCAATTTCCTGAATTTCCCTCTCCACAGTCCAAACCATTCTCACGTAGTTAAAAGGGAGAGCGCTTGTTCTTTCAAGTTAGTTCTAGAATCGTCAACAAGAACGAAGCATTGAATCTATCTCATACACTCATTTGTAAGACGCAACTCAGAATTCATCAAAGACTTTTCGCAGTTCAACCATTATTGTGGGTCGTGAATGAATTACTGATTTCATTGAGTGTACATCTATTTCACGGAGATCTGACAATTGTTAACTTCTATCTAGACTTTGCAAGTGTAAATATCAGAAGGTAATTACAGCAGTAGCACTAAGAGAAGTTAAGAAAAAATACGAATTTTTACGAAACATTAATATCTGGCATTTTCAGGAAAATATATAAAACGTGAGCAATGGAAATTTATAACACAAAAATGTCCCTATCAAATAATTTCGGCTGTGATCTTAATGTGGACATACCATGGTTCCAGTTGCAGAAGACGTCGTTGGAACAACCCAAGGTCATGAGGTTTGTGTTCCCAGGAGAAGAGATTCATGTAAGCGGAGAGATTCTCATGACATTGGCCAAAAGTAGTTTTGTTTTCAAAGCTATGATTGAGGGTGACAATCAGAAAGTTCACATCACAGACATGGAGCCCGATACATTCAAATGGATGTTGCTTTACGTTCACGGTAGTGATTTACCAAACACCAAAGAAGAATTCAACAAGTTACTGGCAGTTGCTGAGAAGTATCAACTTTACAAGCTCAATAGACTCCGTATGATCTCCAGCATGACCAAGGATAATTGGATTGATACAATGATACGAGCGCAGTTGTATAACAATTCCAAACTGGTGAATGCTCTTTTTGATTTTTTTTTTGCAAAAGCTAACACGAAGCACATTTATAAATCACCCCAATTCCAAAATTTATACAGAATAAATGTACAATTCAATAACGCTTTTTCTTCTGCGATACACATTAAAATCGCAAGTCGAGGGCTTCGATTCGAATCTCATTATTCCATGCCAAACTCTATAAAGTCGACAAAAATAAATATTTAATGAGGGAGATCTAGAAAAATGTGTCTAAATAATGCATCGAATGAAAATCATGTAATCATCGTGAATAATTTCATAATTCATCGATAATTGAATTCATCTGTTATTATCTTGTAAACCAGTTCATTACAGGGATATTTGTAAAAGTTAGTTTTATAAGAAAAAAAACGACAATAAAATAGTTGATTTCATAATTGATATGTAATGTCCGATTTAAATCATTTCAGTTTATCACTCTAGTATACCATCAGTTAATACCTAATTGATAAATTTATCAAATATCAACTCGAGCCCTCAATGAGCTCGTGATGAAAATGGCACTAGTGAAAATTGACGAAAATATGGATTTCTATATTTTGATCGGACTTGGCCTATTCTGATTTGCACCAAAATTTAAAGGAATCTTCTCTAGGACCCCCCGATTCTATAGGAACAATAAAATTTTTAGTGCAATTAGGTCTAGGGGTCAGGGAAAATAATTAAAGTGAAATTAAGAAAATTCGACTAGAGAAAATTGACGAAAATATGTATTTCTATGTTTTGATCGGACTTGGCCTATTCCGATCTGCACCAAAATTTGAGGGAATCTTCTCTAGGACCCCCCGATGCTATAGGAACAATAAAATTTTTAGTGCAATTGGGGTTTTGCATGCAATTTTTTTATTGTTGAATATGATAATTAAATGAAAAATATTAGATACGTATTTTTTTATTTTGAAAAATAATAAAAATTGAATAAGTTATGGACGATTAAAAATGTCTGCACTATGACGTCACGCCATATAAAAAGCATTGTGACGTCATAGTGCATACGTTACTTCAATTCGCTATAACTTCCTGATTTTTCAGTATTTTCCGAAATAAAAAAATACGTATCTCATATTTCTCACCCAATTTTCGTATTCCATCATTTTTATCGATAAAAAAATTTCATGCAACAACCCAATTAGGTCTAGGGGTCAGAAAAAATAATTAAAGTGAAATTAAGAAAATTCGACTAGAGAAAATTGACGAAAATATGTATTTCTATGTTTTGATCGCACTTGGCCTATTCCGATCTGCACCAAAATTTGAGGGAATCTTCTCTAGGACCCCCCGATGCTATAGGAACAATAAAATTTTTAGTGCAATTAGGTCTAGGGGTCAGGGAAAATAATTAAAGTAAAATTAAGAAAATTCGACTAGAGAAAATTGACGAAAATATGTATTTCTATGTTTTGATCGCACTTGGCCTATTCCGATTTGCACCAAAATTTGAAGGAATCTTCTCTAGGACCCCTCGATGCTACAGGAACAATAAAATTTTTAGTGCAATTAGGTTAAGGGGCAGGGAAAAATAATAGGAGGGAAATCTTATTCTAAAAAGGACAGTACGTCATGAAGTTGTCTCATATTGAAAGATTTTGAAAGTTGTCACACTCATTCCTCATTGTCAAAAGAAAGTGCGTCGGGTTCAAAATCGTCAAGGCGCGCGAAAGTGCGCCCTCAATCGGCTCGTTTAATAAATTTATCAATTAGGCATTATCTAAGGAAAAAGTGGTGTTAGTTATGAAGATTCCCAAGCGTTCCAATATTCAATCAACATTTCTTCCTCTAGGGCCATTTAATGGTCATGCAGTTACAGAAATGAATGAATCCGACTTCATCAATTTAATGCCGACCTTTCGAACACTAAATGTGTTCTTCATCAGGGAAACTTTATTCCATCTAAAAACGTTTTATTACATACAATCAACAAAAATAAAAAAATTTCTGATTATCTAGTATCACATGTGAATCAAACCATCGAGAATTACAAAATTTGAATAGACATATAACTCGGGTGGGTATCGAAGCCCACGATCTATCACTTTCCAGGCGAGTGCTCTACCAATGAGCTATCGAGGCCTCCTTGTACATTCCAATTTCATTCGAGCCATATGTCATTTTTCGGGGTCTGCCCGTAGGTAATGCAACTAATTAATTTTATCGACTGTCATATGTATATCTCTCAATTGAGGCGGATGCGAGAATCGGCGTAACATATACACCCAGAATTCTCGCCCCCTCGTGAAGATACACTGACAGACGATGTTCCCCTTCCTGCCTCAATTGAGAGATATACATATGACAGTCGATAAAATCAATTAGTTGCATTACCTACGGGCAGACCCCGAAAAATGACATATGGCTCGAATGAAATTGAAATGTACAAGGAGGCCTCGGTAGCTCAGTGGTAGAGTACTCGCCTGGAAAGTGATAGATCGTGGGCTTCGATACCCACCCGAGTTATATGTCTATTCAAATTTTGTAATTCTCGATGGTTTGATTCACATGTGATACTAGATAATCAGAAATTTTTTTATTTTTGTTGATTGTATGTAATAAAACGTTTTTAGATGGAATAAAGTTTCCCTGATGAAGAACACATTTAGTGTTCGAAAGGTCGGCATTAAATTAATGAAGTCGGATTCATTCATTTCTGTAACTGCATGACCATTAAATGGCCCTAGAGGAAGAAATGTTGATTGAATATTGGAACGCTTGGGAATCTTCATAACTAACACCACTTTTTCCTTAGATAATGCCTGAACTGATACAGAATTATACTAGGCAATTTCTTAAATGTACTACAAAATTAAGATATCCTATATAAAAAAAAAAAAAATGTAATAACATTAATGAATAATTGAACACTCAATTAAAACGAAAAACTTGTAAATTATAGAGATCATCTCTCTTAATCCTATTTAAACGCAGATAAACAAAAAGCCTTTTTCTTTTGCAATTAGCATTCTATTAAAATTTTTTTAGGGCTCAAAATTAATACAGATAGCACAATAAAATTCGCTCAAAATCCAGTTATAATGTCATCATAAAGATTAATATTCAAGGAATAATATTTTATGTAAAATACTCTATTTTCTTGTAAAATACTGTTTAAATCTCGAGAGCCAGGCATGGCCAAAGTTTATATGAAAATTTAATTAAATCTTTGTCAATAATTTTTTTAAGAACTAGTTTTTAATATTGTATATAATTGTAAATATAGAAGTACTGAAATAAAAACCATGTTGAGAAAAAAAAAAAAAATAGAGTACTCGCCCGGAAAGTGATAGGTCGTGGGCTTCGATACCCACCCGAGTTCAAATCTGAGTGCTTCCAGTTTTTTTCGAGTTATATGTCTATTCAAATTTTAGAATATAATATATACCTCACTAAGGGGAACATCGTCTGTCAGTGTATCATCACGAGGGGACGAGAATTCTGGGTGTATATGTTACGCCGATTCTTGCATCCGCCTCAATTGAGAGATATACATATGACAGTCGACAAAATCAATTCATCGAGAATTACACCTAATATTCTGCATGGTATTATTGATTCACATATAATCAGAGGAATTTTTTATTTTTGTTGATTGTATGTAATAAAAATTTTTCAGATGGAATAAAGTTGCCTTGATGAAGAACACATTTAGTGTTTGAAACGTCGGCATTAAATTGATGAAGTAGGATTAATTAATTTCTGACACATTCCATGCTATTTCACTCAAGAAAAAATGAAATAAAATTATTGAACAAGATGATCTCCAGCAAAATAATTGAAATTGTTTTAATACCTTTTAATATTGAGAGGAAATTGACCAAACTATGTGATGAAAATTGGTTTTCCTCTCTCGTATTAGATTTTCTGCGATTTTTCGAAAATTTCTAAGGGCACTACCCGCAAAATAGTATAGAGTGAACAAAGCAAAACACCGGTGAAAGTGAGGGTGGAATCCGCCCTACCCCTATAACCCATACCTACGGAGTTGCGTGATGCACGCCAGAGGGAAAGGAAATGCTGAAATATAAACGTCTCTCTAGATTATATACGATTTATTCCAATTCTATGCTTTCTTCATAATTTGTATTCCATTATTGATTAGCACACTTACGCAAAATCGGGACTTCTTGGCAATTCGGGGGATCAGTTAAATTGAGTTATTACAGGAGAGAGTATATCCCATGAAGAAATGGATATGTTGAAAGTCTTTCTCATAATGATAACTTTCTTTCGCACAGTCAAGACAGATGTGCATTTAGTAAGATTTATCAGGGAGTTTTATGAATCTAATAATGTTCATCAAATTGTTGTTTTTGGATGTTGGGATTACACAGGTACGTCAAAGTTTATTGATGAAGTTAAGTTAAGTCATTTAATATGTAACTAAATTAATTTGTTTCGATGCAATTTGATTGAACTTTACTGAAATTTTAGACGCTCTCCGATTGTCCAAGAACATAATGGAACACGATACAGCCATATCATTCAACTCAATAACTCAAAATATGAATCTGGGATTGATTCTCAGAGTTAATTACTATCACCTTGGAGTTATATTGGATCTCGATTGTCCTCTGAGTGATGATTTGCTACACCGGGTAATATATTTTGATCTCGCGCTAAGTGTCCTTAATAATTATATTTTCATCACTGGATTGAAGAAATCCATTATTGAATCAATGGAAATATAGGGTACTAAATTGAATTAATTACACTTACGCTCTTTTGCGCTTCTACTACGGACTTGTTTAATAATTAATTATTCATCTTTTCAAGTTTCCCAATCAATTGGTCTTCAACGAGACCTACATATGGCTCCTACTGACAACCGCTCCATCGCCACCAAAAGAAAGACTCAAGCATCTTCCTCTCTCGATAGATACAGAGACGACAGTGGCAACGCGTGATAATGAAAAATTCACTCTTTATGACATCTGGAATCCAAGCTATCGTCACAATGGTTTGTTTCATGTCACCTACAAGGGTCAATGGAATCCTGAAAAAGGTTTGGTTAATGAGTTGACTCAGTACAAGTACATACGGCGGAATTTTAATCTGACACCCCTCAATTTCTCCATTACTGTGAGTATTCTCTTCGTGAACTATATTTTTCCTAATCATCGGTTGAATTATCTTCCGAATTCAACTTTGGCATTGATGATTAATCATTTAAGTTGAGATTTGAACCAGTCCCGGATCTTGAAACCTACATAACGACCCCAATTAATCCGCAATTCGATTCGATGCATCGATATCATTATGGGCTTGTGATGATACTACGAGATCTTTTTAATTTCACGTAAGTGCAATTAATGAAATTACTAGTACGTAAAGGGAACCTTTTTTTTAAATATCTATCTGCATCATCCAGCTCAGAATTAATTTTTGAAAATTTCGATTAATCCTTATAATTAATTTGAAAGCATAAATTTGCATCGAGCCAGTTCATGGGGCTACATGAGGCCAAACAAGACTTTCGATGGAATTCTTGGAGAGATGGCTAAAAAAGTCATAGATGTCAGTGCATCACCATTTCGATATAGACCCGAGCGTTTCGACGTTGCTGAATTTACAGTGCCAACGTTACTCGTAAGAACATTCTTCATATTCCGACACCCTCGCAGTGCCTCCCTTCGAAACAACTTTTTGAAACCCTTTGAAAATCAACTCTGGTGGGTCATACTGATAGTGAGCATCGTATACTGGATTTCTTTGCTGACTACTAGTCGAATTGAAAAACACTACGCTGAATCAGGGAGTTCGTTATTGATACCAGCGTCTGAGGCAACTCTCACTACAGTGGCAGCTCTCTCCCAACAAGGTCAGTAATCTTCCCGAGCATGGAAACTGATAATGACTAATGATAACAGTAAAACAATAGATTAATTCACGTTTCCCTGATGGATCAGTCACATAGCATCCCATAGACAATCACATACTGAGAAGTTTCCTCGATCACAGAGGGGATTGAGGATAAACACAGAGCTGGTTATTTTCTTTAATAAAATTGATTTCAATTCATTTATTATTTATATATCTATATAGAGGTCATTGAATGTTATGAAAATGATTACTCAAACTCTTCAATTATTAATTAATTAATTAATGACAATCGGGGGGTCATGAGTCCATTGTCTAGATGATTTTTGGACTATATTCATATGGGGGGGGGGGGGTCAGACTCAATTTCGCCCTCTGGGATCGCCTCTGTGATTGCTCCCCGTCACAGAGCACAACACAGAGGTATTTATTTATTCAATAAATAAATTATTGATTGTTTGATGATAATTGAGGGGGTCATTAGACATTATCTAGATGATTTTTGGAATATGTTCATATCCGGGGGAGGGGGAGGGGTATTTCACTGAATTTCCCCCTCTCGGATCATCTCTGTGATTGCTCTCCGTCACAGAGCGCAACACAGAGGTATTATTTTATTCAATAAATAAATTATTAATTGTTTAATGATAATAGGGGGGGTCATTAGACATTATCTAGTCGATTTTTGGAATATGTTCATATTCGTGGGGAAGGGGGGGGGGGGGTATTTCACTGAATTTCCCCCTCTGGGATCATCTTTGTGATTGCTTCCCGTCACAGAGCACAACACGGAGGTATTTATTTATTCAATAAATAATTTATTTATTGTTTAATGATAATTGAGGGGGTCATTAGACATTGTCTACATGATTTTTAGAATATGTTCATATCCGGGGGAAGGGGGGGGGGGGGGTATTTCACTGAATTTCCCCCTCTGGGATCATCTCTGTGATTGCTCCCCGTCACAGAGCACAACACAGAGGTATTTATTTATTCAATAAATAAATTATTAATTGTTTAATGATAATTGAGGGGGTCATTACACATTGTCTAGATAATTTTTGGAGTATGTCCATGTCTGGGGGGGAGGAGGGGGGGGGACTAACTGAATTTCCCCCTCTGGGATCGCCTCTGTGATTGCTTCCCGTCACAGAGCACAACACAGAGGTATTTATTTATTCAATACTAGGGGGCTCTGCCCCCTGCTCGCTGCGCTCGCCAACCCCAGGGGGGGCTTCGCCCCCCCGCTCGCTTCGCTCGCTCCCCCCCTTAGATGCGACGTTTACACACACACACACACACATAATGCCACGACTATTAAAAAAATGACACACATAATTGAAAAAAATACTTCAAATAATTCGATAAAAATGGATTCATTAAAATATAGGACCGAATTATTTTGATGGCTTTATAATACTTAATTAATTTTCTTTATCAGAAAAACATGGTCTCTTGGGCCGACCATGGGCCCCCGATCATGAGCCTCCGTCCTTGAACCGACCTTGAATCAACCTTGAACCGACCTTGAATCGACCTTGAACCGACCTTGGACCGACCTTGAGCCGACCTTGAACCGACCTTCGGGGCGTCTTATATTGAAGCACTGAAACACTGAAAACACTGAAACACTGAAGCGTTAGCTGAATTAGAATTTTTGATATAGAGAGAAATAGATTATTTATTGTTTAATGATAATTGATGGGGTCATTAGACATTGTCTACATAATTTTTGGAACATGTTCATATCCGGGGGAAGGGGGGGGGGGGGGGTATTTCACTGAATTTCCCCCTCTGGGATCATCTCTGTGATTGCTCCCCGTCACAGAGCACAACACAGAGGTATTTATTTATTCAATAAATAAATTATTAATTGTTTAATGATAATTGAGGGGGTCATTAGACATTGTCTAGATGATTTTTGGAGTATGTCCATATCTGGGGGGGAGGAGGGGGGGGGGGACTAACTGAATTTCCCACTCTGGGATCGCTTCTGTGATTGCTTCCCGTCACAGAGCACAACACAGAGGTATTTATTTATTCAATAAATAAATTATTTATTGTTTAATGTTAATTGAGGGGGTCATTAGACATTGTCTAGATGATTTTTGGAGTATGTTCATATCTGGGGGGGGGGAGAGGGGGGGACTATCTGAATTTCGCCCTCTGGGATCATCTTTGTGATTGCTTCCCGTCACAGAGTACAACACGGAGGTATTTATTTATTCAATAAATAATTTATTTATTGTTTAATGTTAATTGAGGGGGTCATTAGACATTGTCTAGATGATTTTC
>JAOZGT010000021.1:1685328-1865644 GCA_035578325.1 Coelinius sp. EB29 | reverse complement strand
TCAACGCAGGAGTACTGAAGCGTTAGCTGAATTAGACTTTTTGATATAGAGAGAAATAGATTATTTATTGTTTAATGATAATTGATGGGGTCATTAGACATTGTCTACATAATTTTTGGAACATGTTTCATATCCGGGGGAAGGGGGGGGGGGGGTGGTTATTTCACTGAATTTCCCCTCTGGGATCATCTCTGTGATTGCTCCCCGTCACAGAGCACAACACAGAGGTATTTATATATTCAATAAATAAAATATTAATTGTTTAATGATAATTGAGGGGGTCATTAGACATTGTCTAGATGATTTTTAGGAGTATGTCCATATCTGGGGGGGAGGAGGGGGGGGGGGGATTTCACTGAATTTCCCCCTCTGGGATCATCTTTGTGATTGCTTCCCGTCACAGAGTACAACACGGAGGTATTTATTTATTCAATAAATAATTTATTTATTGTTTAATGTTAATTGAGGGGGTCATTAGACATTGTCTAGATGATTTTCGGAGTATGTTCATATCTGGGGGGGGGTGGGGGAGAAGAAGGGAGGTGTAACTATATTTCGCCCTCTGTTGTGCTCTGTGACGGGAAGCAATCACAGAGGCGATCCCAGAGGGCGAAATTCAGTTAGTCGCCCCCCCCCCCCCCCAGATATGGACATACTCCAAAAATCATCTAGACAATGTCTAATGACCCCCTCAATTGTCATTAAACAATTAATAATTTATTTATTGCATAAAATAATACCTCTGTGTTGTGCTCTGTGACGGGGAGCAATCACAGAGATGATCCCAGAGGGGGAAATTGAATCTGACCCCCCTCCCCGCCATATGAATATAGTCCAAAAATCATTTATACAACGTCTAATGACCCCCGCAATTGTTATTAAAATTAATTAATAAATAATTGAATAGTTTAAGTCATTATTTTCACAATATTCAATGACCTCTATATAGATTTATAAATAATAAATGAATTTAAATCAATTTTATTAAAGAAAATAACCAGCTCTGTGTTTATCCTCAATCCCCTCTGTGATCGAGGAAACTTCTCATAGCCGCATCTCTGGGATTGATCCATCAGGGAATTGGCTTGTCTGTTCCTTCAATATCATCTATATCTCGAAACCGAGTGATCGTTTCATACCTATTTCCTTCTCGATATGCTTTCAGGGATCTCTGAAGATCCTCAAATCATTTCTGGCCGCATTATATTCCTCTCTCTCTTCATGTGGGGTCTTCTCTTGTTTCAATTTTATTCAGCAAGTATAGTTGGATCCCTTCTCACGACTCCCCCACATACAATCACAACAGTCCCGAATTTGACTGACAGTCATCTAGATGTTGGAGCAGAAGACGTTGCATGGGCTTATGATATGTTCAGGGTATGTATCAAATATTTTCATAATTTCTACATCAAATTCTGATGTTATCTCCTGATTCTTGTAGACAACTCCCATTGTGGAAGAGAGAGATCTTTATGAGAAGAAAATCAAGCCTCATGAGAACACACCCAAGAACAAGTATTTTCCAATTTTGGAGGGCATGAAGAGAGTGCAGAAGGGAGGATTTGCATTCTATACGGAGTCTGCACCGGCTTATAAAGTAATCAAGGTAGAACCACTTCCGTAATCTACTATATCGATGTAGAGTCATGAAATTGGAACAATTGAATACTGAATTTTAGGACACCTATCACGAAGACGAAATCTGTGAATTGCAAGAAATCCAATCGCATCCCGCACGGGAGGTGATGATGGTAACAGCTAAACATTCGCCATTTACAAAAATGATCATTTATGGGTTCGTTCTACTTCTATTTCTATCTTTCAAAGCCTCGAAAAACAGCATTTTCACAAAAGAATGCCAAAAAACCTTTATTGTAGCTGAGAGAGTTTTCTATGAAACAGTTCCTATAATCATGAACATCACCCATATATGTTCTAGCCTTGATTCTCAAATTTTATTGTTAAATTTCAGATTGAGGAAAATTATTCAACATGGTATATCACTCCACGTTCTTGAGTCTTGGTACCCATCCCGCCCCCGATGCCCCGAAGCTCACAATTCAAAACCAACAGCCGTTAAATTTGAACAATTTGCCCCCGCAATTGTTCTTCTCTTCATGGGAATGGGTGTTTCGATATTCGTATTAGGAATAGAATATTTGTATTATTATCAGACTGGAGATGCCGATTATTCTCATGAAGAAAATTGTCCCCAAGCGAATAATCCTCATCCAACACCTGAACACTGCATAGAGGAGTATTAATAGCGAAGACGGAATTTATGGGGCAATCGGTATACTCGAGCATTTCATGGGCATCATGCTCTATTCGTTTTCGCATAATAATAATGGTGAATCGTGTCATTCTTTTATGATAGATAAAATAGGACATAAATATATGTACGAATTATTGTTGATGCTGTGGTTAATAGAGAATGTTTATCACTCATTCCAGTGTATTTCGATTTTCGATCATCAAGTTTTAATTCATTCATTCTCTTCATTTATTTCTCCATGAATGACGTCCAATATAAGGTATCATATGAACTTTGAATTGAGCATATGGATTGTATGTTGCCTGAAAAAATCAGATATATTTGAGTATAATTCGTCCACAGCTTGAAATTTATTGCAGAAAAGGTCTTAAAATGCATACCTACCATTTTCCACTGATGTTGATGATGATTATCATGATTTTTACATTGATAATACCACTCACACTGTGAAGAATCTGAGCAAATATGAGATTAGTCCGTCATCTGTGTCAGAATGCAGTACAGAAACTTTGTCAAGAAAGGAAATACGAAATTTACGATTATCCATGACGGATAGAATATAACTGAAACTGAAGCGAATACGCAGGAAATGTGAAATCCCCTCCCCCATTTCTTACCATAATCGCAGGTGAGTGACTTTGAAATGCAATTGTATGAAACTCATGCGCTTCAAATTGTTAGTGTACATTTACATTCTATGTAATTTGCATGGTAAATCGACTGAAAACCCCCAATTGTAGGGTTCTACTCGGCTCTGGCATTCTACACGTCATCGATTTGCTTCTATAATATGTACTGTGAAAATTTAAAAAATTCACTTTGTCAGTTACTCATGAATTAACAAAATTTTCCAAGTGACTCGAAATATTGAATTAAGGAGAAATACAGATTTGACAGTGAAATAATTTTTTTTTTAAATTAATTACAGAGATTATCTGATAATTGTGGGGCTAATTAATGGCTCAATTAACAAAGCAATATTGTATTATTTGATCAATAAGTTTTTGTCAATTTATTAGATTATTTATTGATCCAATGATGTTTAAAGATTCTTGAAATTTTAACCCTGTTGTTATGATTAATTATCATTGAATAATTATTAACACCCAAATACTTCCACATGAGATTACTGATTTGTTTAAAATCATATAAATTATTTGATTAATACCTGGTACTTTTGTTGGGTTAATGATAATCAAATGAATTTAATAAATTGATAAATAATAATACTATTGTATTATTAAATGTAGAAAGTTTGTGCTTTAAATGTAGTAATAGTATATTTCTAACCTAGGGAGGGGAAATAAGGGATCCCTGCCCACGTGCAGAATTATCAGCCGAGCCGAAGGCGAGGTTGATAAGCACGTGGGTAGGGATCCTTTATTTTACATTCCGTGGTTAGAACCGAATTTTTCGCCCCGGCGTGGTCGGGAAGTCAGATTTCCCTCCCTACCCACGTGCTTATCAACCTCGCCTTCGGCTCGGCTGATAATTCTGCACGTGGGCAGGGATCCCTTATTTCACCTCCCTAGGTTAGAAATATACTATTATGTCACTTGGGCCCACCCTAACCTCGTTCTTTTCAGCCCTAGGGCGATAGGTAGCAGTTAGCGGCCCTAGGGCTGCTAACTATCGCCCTCGGGCTTCTCAGAACTCGATTGGACGGGCCTCGTAACATAAAATAGCGTATGTTACACGGCCCGATAAGTATTTTTACAACAAATGAGATCATAATCAACGGGTGCCGAAGGCGCGGATTATGACATATTTGTCGCAAAAATACTTATCGGCCCTTGTAACATAATCTACTATTTAATGATTTCAATGATTTTTTGTTTTTTTGATTCTATAGGAATCAACTAGAGCTTGTTATAACATGAAAAATGATTGCACGGTATTCCATGAGAGTATCATCGGTTTCCTCCACTCCCTAAATGCGGATTTCATTGCAAATAAAATTCATTTACGACATCTGATGGTTCCCACGCATCAATGCATCAAATTATGAATTATTGTTCAGAATATTACAGAGAAATTATTCAAATACATATTTACAGTGAAATTCGCGGTATAGACTAATAACAACTTAGATCAGGCATCATCAAGCAAAAGGCTACTGAAGACATGCTGCAGTTATTGAAATTACCCGGGGCGAAATGCACCCCAGGTGGTGGATTCTCGTCATTATTTTAACGCAATATTCGACTATAAGTGATGAAGTCACTGGGAAACTCACTAGGGATTATTTTGATAGTCTTATCATTCGCCAAATTGTGACCTTTGGATGCTGGAATCATGAAGGTATTATTACTTCTCTTGAAAAATAGGAATGAAAACTAAATAAGGAAAATGACAGTAAAACTAATAAAATTTTTTTAATGCAGAAAGTATGGAATTCTCTCAATTACTAATGAAGAATGACCGTTCGTTGTCTTACAAAAGAGACATGCCGACTTATAGCACGAGGGCCCGTACGAATACAGGTCTCCCTACCAGGCCAAGAAGGTACCTGCAACTTTGTACTCCGTCAAGACCATACACGCCACTTCGATTGAAGGGTCCTGATTGTATGGCCCATCGGGACCACGTCCAAATATAGAGTTTTCGAACGCTAGGTTTTTTTTTTCTTTTAAAATGAAATGTAGTATGAATTATTCCCAACGTATTTTCGGTTGTCTGCCAACTCTAGATCTTGTTATGAGATCTTTACGTTTACGAGATCTTGAAAAATTATCAAATACTGGTAATTCTCGTTTCTCGATCCAGCCACATTCAATCCAACCAAAATGTAAAATAGATCTGCCAGCGTTCACATCCCTGTTCCACACGATATGGCAATTTTTGCAGTTGACATACCGATCAGGTAACCGACTGACGTGACACTCTAGATTACATCTACTACATAACATTGTTGTTCTCCACTCATCAACAACTATCAACTCTGCATCCTCTGATTTTTTCACTGCATTTAGAATTTTAGCTATTGGAGCTGAAATGTTTTTTCCTTTTGGCTTAAGGCCCGTCATTTTATATTGCCCAACAACTACCAAAGTTTTTAATTTTCCCTCAGTTTTTCCCGTTCCCCTCCCATAAATTAATTCCTTTGCCATTTTATCTACAGCCCTCTGTCTCCCTATATATTTATCAAATTTCATTCTAACTAATTTCCTTCTCGAATAAACTGGTTGCATTAAATGGAAAAATCTTAGTTTGTACTCGGCTGCTTGTTTAAATTTATCAGGGTCTTTTAGATTTAACTCTTGTAAAGTTGGTAGTCCTCCTGGCTCTTTTGGTGGCACCTCTGTGCGATATTCATTCAAAATTTGACGAAGTTGCCTTTCATAGGGACCTGTAAAAATATATAATAATTGAGTTTATTAAATTTGATGATAATAGAGGAAAAAATAAATAATAATAATTGATATTTTTACCGGTTATTTTCTTGCGCTTCATTTCACGTCTATAGTACCCTGATTCTTGGTGGAACGATGTTGCACCCATTCGTATACGTTCTTCTTTAAATTGCTGACCCTGTGAGTCCACTACAATCTCTTTCTTTCTCGCTCCAGATACAATCAACTTCTTCCCAGGATCACATCCAACATGCTGATCAAAATCATTACTATTCAATTTTTTCTTCTTCTCCTCGTTCTCCTTCTTCTCATCTACCTTTGGACGTTTCCTACGCTTGCAAATCAATGACACAGCGACACCATCTGTATTAATTGCATTGTCGAAAGAATTTCGCCACTTTCTAGGAATGTTGATGACTTTCTCCCAAATATTCATCCTTGCTCCATTATCCTTTGTATATTCACCAATTTTGCCTGGCCAATTGTCCTTGTCGACACGCTTCAAAAAATCCAGCATAACAGTATTCGTGTAATAAACATGTTTTATTCCAGGTTTGATGTACGGAGAGATGGGAAAGGTGGGCATGATTCTTTCCAAGTCCAGGAAAAATGGAACAAACTCCCACCAACGCTTTGTGAATTGACTAAAATCCAAGTGATTGTATGTACCATCATTGAATATACTATCAATTTCGTTATTTCGAGGTTGTCCATTTTTAATTTCAAATAATCTTTTCATTAATTCCGTTGCTTTCCTAACTTGCTTGTGGCCATCTTCATCATCTCCCAGACACTTGATGAAGTAATCCTTGATTCTACTTTCAGCTGGTTCAACAATGTTATTCTTGAATATGGTATCAAATGATGATGCACATTGTTTCACCATATTTGCGCGTAAATCAAGATTGTATCGCTCTGTAATATTCAATTCTTCAATTAATTCTCTCATAAATGGTTCAGTCCTGGTTTTTTCATCGAAGGCTCTCATAAGACTGTCAAATCTTGGTCCATAGTAATCTTGTTTGACTTTTGGCTCATCTTTCTTTGCTTCCTGTTCTAGATACTGCGCCAATGGATCATCTTTAAATTTTTTGTTTTCTTCAATTCGTGATTGTTTATGCTCCTCCTTGAATTGTTCATCTTTATATTTCTTCGGTCCATACACAATCCAATCGAGTACAGGGGAGTCGGGTTTGCGTATTCCATATTCAATTACCGTAGAAAAAAGGACTTGGATCTCTGACATGTCCTTGACGTCTTTTTTTATTTCCTTCAAATATTCATCATTTATCCTCAATTTTTTAAGGCCCATCTTGGCAGAAAATTGCTCAGTAGGTGGCTCTTTTGGCCCTTCCTTTTTTTTCCGTGGAGCCATATCTGTTGAAACAATGTAAGCAATCCAAATGGGGCCAATGTTGCAAATTATCGTCTATTTGTTCTTTTATTCCTTCCCATATCTGTAAATTAAATCAATTGCAAAAAATATTGAGTATATCTTTAATAATTATGATAGAGAAAACAAAATTCATTCATAATTTTTAAGAGGTTTTAATTGATGAATAATGTATATAATTCTATTTACCGTAAATATTTTGATCCATATTGTATTTGAATTTTATTGCTTTTATTGTTGCAGGATAGGTGGGAAATATTGAACGTGTATTTGATGCAATATTCATTTTTTAAAAATTTATATAATTAAATACGAATTGAAAAAAAAATAAATCAACTTTCAATTACTTCGGGCCAACTTGATAAAAGTCGACCTGTTGCAAAAGTCCGTTGAATTTTATATTTTTTCTTCAATTTTCCAATTTAAAGGAAAAAAAAAAAGCAGTATAATTGTCAATTAATATGAATATTGAGGGAACAAAGGAGACGGTGATGGAGGGGGAGAGGGTTGGGAAGGATTCTATGCTGGTGTTGGTGTTGCTGTTGACTCTTATTTCACACCACTGCAGAGACAATAGCCTGTAACAGAGGAAATAAAATATACAGTGTAATCATTTTCATTAATTTTCCATAATTTTTTTTTTTTTTCTCAATTTTGATGAGAGAGCAATGCGCGAATAATTGTTAAATAAATCTTTTTTTCCTTCCCTTTACATTTACCACAAAATGTACCAAGATGGCGGTTTGGGTGACACCCGACCATCTAATGCATGTACAACTTATATTCCCATCAAATATCATCCCACTTATACCCCTAGCTATTAGTTGCTTTAATTTAACTTTTTTATTTTGAAAATCAATAAAATTTCAATTTTTTTCTCCAATAATAGGTTGATTTTGGGTATAAAAAAATCAAGTGTACTTACGAGTGAGTGTGTGTGTAACAATGCCGTGCAGGATGACGCCAACACTGTTTTTTTTTTTTTTTAATTCATGAATATTTATCTTTTAATCCGATTTAATTGACTATTTTTTGTCTCAAATTAATCACTAAATTTATTTAATGAATATTATTAATATATGGAATATATTGTTGATTAATTTATCGTTGAATTTAACAATTTTAATTGGGAAATTTTCAGAGATGATGCGTCTAGTGTGCTCGTCGAGTGGGCGCTGGCGATGCGGATGATTGTGTGTGGATGGAGACTTGACAAGATGGCGGCGTGGGGAATAAACCGAGCGAGTGTGCTCGTCGATTCACATGAGAATCCGCCTGAAATTGCAAATGACAAGTGCCAGGTTTTTCATTATAGGAAGGATTAATTTATAATAAATCAAATAATTTTCCCCGAATCCTAACACAACTTTTCAAAATGTCCCCAAACGAATGAGCATAATTATAATGCACAATTAATTTTTTGTTTGCCAAGTATATGGCGAATCGTATGGTGATGTAGCCGGATGAAGGGTGCTTTTGGCATTGAGTAAAATTCCAGGAGAAACTCAGAAGGAAGTGATTCACTTTATGAATAAACTTCACATCACTCACCTACAATGTAGAGATGAAAAATCCCCAGATTTAAAAAACTATGTTGTACAATGCGAGCCAAAAGATATTATTGTTAATCCATCATCCATTTTTCCTTATATTGATGCCTATACAACTATCATGTTACCCTACAAGAAAATTCTTGTACATTATGGGATTTTAAGTAACACAGATGAAAATCTTGACAAGACAATTATAGTTCATAAACTAAGTTATCACAGGCGATTGAAAGACGAAGACAGTGTTAAAATTACAGATACCATTTGCAAATTGCTTCCATTGATTACCGGTTTTGACAAAATGAGTCGTCAAGGATTGAGATCATTATTACACTTTTTTTATGAGGATTCACGTAAAAAATGTGTTGAAGAAAATCCAGAGCTAAATGATTTACTAAAACAAATTCATCGTCATATTGGTGGTTATCCAGATGTTAAAGAATTAGTTAAACATTCACTTTCATTTCCTTTACACTTGAAATTTGCACATGAAAAATTCGATATCCTTGGTAAGCAATTAATTCGTCATTTTCATAATAATAATAATAAACAAAAAAGTAGGGTTGTAATTTTACAATTCGATATCCTTGGTAAGCAATTAATTCGTCATTTTCATAATAATAATAAACAAAAAAGTAGGGTTGTAATTTTTACTGAAAGTAAAGAAATGGTAAGGGAAATTTATCTTTATATAATGATACATCATAAAGATTTATCTCCACTAATGTTTTTGAAAAAAATCCATACAGATTATGAGACAATTATGGAAAAATTTATAAAATGTGAGTGTAATATTTTGATATGAACCCATGCACTTATCTCAACTGCGTCAATTTGAGATAGCAATAGTGATAAATCATTCTTAATCTTAAGTCTTTATCACAAAGATACATCAAATCCCATATTACTGAGACTTCCCACAATTTGTTGAACACAAGTAGCAAAATAAGCGATGAGAAACATTGTATTTGAAGTGTGCGATGGTAACCAACAGCCACTGCCCCATGGCAAGCTTCTGACCAGTATTGTAGTACTATTTTCAGGCATATTTTGAGTCAACACAGATAATGGAAAATGCGAGATTGATGTATATGTCAATAGCATACACAAACTCGTTATCTCAAGGAGGAAAATAAATCTACCAATTGCAACCCATTTCATCATAATTTTACGAGTTGAAGCATCATTATTCCTCGACCAATCATCAACAGCTGAATCTACTATCAATTTCATGTTCCTCCAGTAGACTCTGGGCAATATTATTTTAGCTATTGCCACTGGATATGTCAATACTCCCACTATAGATTCTATTATTTCCTCAGTTTTGCCACATCCAGATATCAGATCTATCACTTGCTCGTACAACATGATCCCCTGTAAATTATTTGTAATTATCTTTTCATTAGTTTACGAATTTTAGAAATATTTCTTTAGACTTTCACTTACATTTATTATTATAACGAAGAACATACGAATTGTTGAAAATATCTCCTGACACTCGAAGGGATAAATTCCTAGGCAACGATTGATTAATCTATAGAAACCTAAATCGTATTCTGCATCTTTACTCCATTTTTTCGACATTTTTTTCGGATAAATTGGTTCACTGAGTAAAAGTAATAAAAACACGATTATTTTTAATCTCGGAATTTAATCGACATAGCTGAGTTGTTATGGTGATCTTCCAATGTGTGTGTTATGGTGATAGACCAATGTGCTCTAACGTTGGAAGACTGATGAAAATGTACGTTGCGCATTGTCATCGAATGACTGACCATCCCCAGAGACAAAATTAATAATTCATCATCCTTACCTATACTCACCAACCTGGGGAATACGAAAATAGATGGAAGTTTCATGGTCTTTCTTAGAAATAGAAAATTGTAGATAATTAAGGAGTGATGATAAAATATATTAGAGAGAGTACTCATAGAGGGAAAAAAAAATTATTGCGTGCAAGAATATTCGATGAAGATAATTTATTTTGGGTTGGACATTATCGATCATTTCTTGAAGGTTTTTCTTCTTTTTTCCTGCTGCCTCCCTTCTTTCTCTCCTCCTCTCCTCACCCCCTCTTTACTGGTTCAGACCATCGAACAGTTCATTGGCAGACATGATAGTGAATAGACATGTCCACTGAAGGGTAATATAACAAGTTGAAGAACGGATCATCAGACTTAACTGGAGAGTGATAACATTGGACCAAATAATTGAATCCGTTAATCTAAAAAATGAGGAAATTCCAGTGCAATTCGGGAAATCCTCGTGTTAACCAAATAATTCAAAAAACAAGTATAACTGAATTTTTTTTTTACAAGAACTCAGATCCCTTTCATCTGGTTTTTTCTCTATCCCTGAAGAATAATAAACTCTACAAAAATCAATTGATGAAGGTTTGGTATGAACTTGTTAATCCTTTGAAAAATGAGAAAGCATGAGTGATAATAAAAAATCAGATATTTTTCTGAATATATATCTTTATTGTATCCAACCGTTATAAATGAATGCAAATATCCCATGCAAAGTCCTTGAGAAATGCTGTTTTCGGGACCTGTCCGCGATCATATGGAAATAATCGCGTCTCCTCCATCTGAATTGTTCTCAATTTCTGGAAATAATAATTTCAATAATCAATTATTTAATATTTAATAATTTTAATTGATCAATTATTTTTGGTGAAAAAGAATTTATACTTACATGTACATCTTCTTCTACGACACATACGTGTGCAGCATACACTTCCACTGCGGCACTGAGAAAAGACAAATTGAAAAATTAAAAAATTTGGCATTTATTATTATAGGTAGGTCGTATTGCCGTGATTTTTCTGCATTGAATAGACTGGTAAGAATTGTGATACTAGTACATGCAGTTGAAAATTCTTAATAATATAATTAACTTACAGACTGACCACGTCGAAGGCATTTCTGTCCACTGACAGCTGCCATCAGCATTGCAATCAACATGAAAATAGTGATGAACTTCATGATGCAGATAAAACTTTTTCAGAATTACTTCTTCAAATATACAGGGAGTTGATTGCCTTTATATAAGGCCAGTATTCCTCAGAATCTTTGCAAAGTTTATTTATCCAGTTGTAATTTTCATTTGTAAAAATGTTTAAACATATTGCCTTGAAGAGATAAAAGTATTTTCGATTTATCCTGTTGTTTTTTGAATTATAGAGAAAAAGATGTGAATTTTCTTGTGATAATATTTATAGACAATCGTCCCGCATATCCAGTTATTCTTGGATATTATCTTTTGAAAGAGGTCGTCATAGAACAAATTTAAGATTCAATAGACTTTTGATATTAATATATTTATTAATTATTTTCTATGTAAACGAAACAGTTGTGATGTTGTCAAAATTTATCACATGTATGGATTGAATAACGGTAGCATCACAAAGATTCAAGGATATACCGATTCAATTTACACAGCCCGTGTAAAAATAAATTCTTCCAAAAAAATTCTTAAGAATATTCCAGCGGAATATTCTGAAAAACTTCCAAAAATGAGACATTTGAGAATTCTAAAAAAAATCCAAAAAAATTCCAGAAAAAATCTTTTGGCCCATAATTGCTTAGGATTGAGGGGAGGGTTTTTCATTATAATAAAAACAAATTTTTTAACAATTCGTATTGTCTGCTATGTGAACAACTTTGGTTCTGAGGGTGAGGAAACTTTGACCTTGGGTTTAGATATTCCGGGGCACCCCAGAAGACTATCTCAGCCATCGAGAATGATTAAAAAAATTATTGACTAATTAAAATTGTTTATTTAACAATTTCTATTGTCTGCTAGCTTGACAACTCTGATTCTGAGGGTGAGGAAACTTTGACCTTGGGTTTAGATATTCCGGGGTACCCCAGAAGACTATCTCAGCCATCGAGAATGATTAAAAAAATCATTGACTAATTAAAATTGTTTATTTAGCAATTTCTATTGCCCAGGACTGTCTATACCAAATTTCAATATTTCGTCGCCCTCAGAACCAAAGTTGTTCACATAGCAGACAATACGAATTGTTAAAAAATTTGTTTTTATTATAATGAAAAACCCTCCCCTCAATCCCAAGCAATTATGGGCCAAAAGATTTTTTCTGGAATTTTTTTGGATTTTTTTTGGAATTCTCAATTGTCTCATTTCTGGAAGTTTTTTAGAATATTCCGCTGGAATATTCTTAAGAAGTTTTTTGGAAGAATTCATTTTTACACGGGCTAGCTTGGTGAAGAAAATTATTATCGCTTGATTGGTTTTCATTGGAAAATAATTGGGTGAAAAAATAAGCTATACGCGTGGCAGAATAAATTATAGTAGCAGAATAATAATAGAAAAAAATATGTCTTGAAATTATATATTTTCATCGTATCCACATTACAATAATTTGGAATAAGAAAATCCTTTAAAAATGTTATTTTCCGATATTTCAGCTGTACCGATGTTGCCCAGAACATGATCTTTTAATCTATTGAACCTGTTGAATGTCACAACATCCTATTCAACATCTTGGGCAAGGAATGGTGCTTATTTCATCCGAGATTATCATCATCTCTGAAAAAATATAATTCCAATGAAGATAAATTGACAAATTTATGAGACTGATTGATTGATCATTTTCAGCGAAAGGTGATTATTACTTACACCAACATACTCTGTTGAAACAACGCCTGGATGCACATTGAGCATTGTTCTTACACTGAAATCACACGAATAATTCTATTGTAAATTTATTATTCATTATTATGAGTTATATATCCATGATTTTTATCTAACGAATACATGTAAATTCCATGATTATTTTTACGACATAAATTAACTCGTTTTTTTCAGCCCCAGATTAGGAATACTATGACCAACTTACCCGCTGGCCTTTTGCTAGACCTTGTCCACTAACAGCCGCTACCAAGACGGCAAATAACATGAAAATAGAGAGGAACTTCATGATGCAGTGATGAACACTTTGGGAGTGGTTCTTGAAAGACACAATCGAGTTACTTGAAGAATTGTGAAGAGCAGTGAAGGCGATTGTCTTTTATATGAGAACAAATTCTCCATATTTCCTCAAAGTTTAATTTATTACAATGAATTCCTAGTCTTATGCTGATAGTAGTAATATTTCCATTAAGTTTATTCATGATTTAATGACGCAAGGAGGAAAAAAAGATGATACGATTGATTTGCGGAAACTTTTTGATAATAATGATCGAACAGTGGTGCGGTAAAATGAAGGGTCAAACTGGACAAGTGGAAGGCATTCAATATAACTGGCACTTTTAGTCCCAGATAGAAATCTTGATAGATTCTTCATAATATAACCAACTTACCTGCAACAATTAATACTTCGGTAATACTTGTTATATGAAAAATGATGACAAGATAATCAATTCGTGAAGATGGATCCTTTAGACCTTGGAATTTGAATGATATTTCAATGAATTCTCGTTGCCGAACAATAATAAGAAAGTGTATAACAGAATATATATCTTTATTGTGTCTACATTACAATGCAATTTGAAATAATAAAATTTTTAAAAAAATGTTATTTTTCGATATTTCAGCTGCACCAAGATTGCCCAGAACATGATCTTCCAAGGCATTGGAGTTGTTGAATGACACAATATTCTGTTCGACATCGGGAGCAATGAATTGTGCTTCCTCTATCCGGGGTTTGTCGCTATTTCTAAAGAAAAATAATTTCAATGAAAATCAATTGATAGATTCATAAGATGGATAGATGAATTAGTGTTAGCAGAAGAGAATTTTGACTTACATGTGCATCTTCTGTTGAAACAGCGGCGTGATCTACAGAAAGTCACTTTGAACTTGACTGTCACAGTATGAAATAATTTATTATCTGAGCTTAAATGATAAATCTTAATTTTTCCCAATGTTTCCATTATACAGGTCATCTGTTTCAGTTCGCAAATCCAGTCACAACCGATCCCATCACGTATCTACTGTCTACCGAGAAAAAAGGCTTGGATCCTATGCAAAAAAGTCATTATCACATAATGCTTTTTCTCCATTATATGTACAAATTCAGGTGAATTATATTTTTATGACACCTGCGTATTACGAAAAAAATCATGAAAGGCTTACCATCATGAAATGATAATATTTGTAGATTTGATGTCTATCGATCACCGCTTTGGGGCATCTTAGTCAACGGAACTTATAATGGAATTCTGGGAGACATAATAGGGGATACTGGTGTCGATATGAGTATCTCACCCTTCGAATTTAATCCATACCGATTCTCATACTTAGTAGATCACATAGTACCAACCTGGTACACTGACTTCACTTTCACATTTCTTCATCCAAAAACGTCAACCCTGCGTAACAATTTCTTGAAGCCATTTACTGATGACTTGTGGTGGGCGATCTTGTTGGTGGGCACTGTATATTGGGCATTATTATTGCTTTCTTTGATGTTAGAGCAGCGTCACGAAACTGGAACACAAGATATTAATGCAGGTGTAGTTGAAACTGGTTTAACAACCGTGGCGGCATTATCACAACAAGGTAAAATAAGTAGCCAAGAAAAAATAGGATTCTTACGTCGTCAATGTTCTCCACCAGACGACGATCTCGGACAATTTATCATGATTTTTGCTTACGAATGGCAACTTGGTTTTTATCGAATTTCAACATTTTTACAGTATAATTAAATCATTCTTGGTCATTACAGGAAGGAACCTGAAAAAATATTGATAATTGGTCTGAGACAGCTTCTTGGATTTTCCAAAGATTTATTGTCCGCACGGAGAGAAATTTTTAGTAAAAATTACCATTCCGTTTGATAAATGTGTTCTTCCATAAATTTTTTCCCCTTTTCTAACTGGAAATTAATAAAATTTAAAATTTTAAGCAATAAAATTTGATATATAAAAATGAAACTTTATTTTCCGTTTCAGAAATATTGTCCTGATGAGAATAAATTATGTCCAAGTTGTGTTAAATTTTACCCTTCCAGCACAGTAATCTTTATCTAGAGTTCAATGAAAATTCTAGGTTTGGTTAGTAAATTTTACCATTCGGTCTGTATAAAAGTCACCCTAACGGTAGGATAGGAATTACTGTAGCGTCAAGGTGACTTTTATCCAGAGCGAATGGTAAAATTTACTAACCAAGCCTAGAATTTTTATTGAAATATGGACAAAAATTACTACGCTGGAAGGGTAAAGTTTAACACAACTTGGACATAATTTATTCTCATCAGGACAATATTTCTCAAACGGAAAATAAAATTTCATTTTTATATATCAAATTTTATTATTTGAAATAAAATTTTAATAAATTTTTAAATGGGATGGCAATTTTCTCCAAAAATTTCTCTCCGTACAGTGGAGAACATCGATGAGACAAAGATAATAAAATATTATACCCATCGCACTCCATTTCTTTACTCTTATCAAATCTCCCTAATGTTGAAAGGTTTGAGTGACAGCCCGAATTTTCCCTCTGGACGTATCACATTCCTGTCGCTTTTTTTGTGGGCTCTCCTTCTTTATCAGTTCTACTCCGCAAGTATTGTCAGCTCTTTGATGACAACTCCGCCTCGGTGGATTGAAACTTTGAAAGATCTCAGTTATAGTGATCTTGAAGTTGGTGCCATAGATGTGTCATTTTTCCGGGATTACTTTCAGGTATTTTCGAGTGCAATCCTTTCTCCAGGATTTGCATGTTTTTATCAATATATGAGTAGCTGACTTCAATCCTGAATATCTTAAAATCAGCCGAGTGAAAGTCGTAGAATGCTGCGCTATTTTCTATCTCTGTTATATTTCGAAATGCGATCAAGTTCACTTGATTGGCATCTTTTATATAGCAAACATTAAGCATTCAGAAGGGTCCATTTTGTCCTATTCTTGCGTGCCAGAATAACTAAATGATACCATCTTCCAGAGCTCGACCAATCCCGATGTTGTTGAACTATACAATCGTAAAATGAATTCATCAATAAAGGCGTGGCCGAATGCCTTTGTTTCAATACCCCGAGGTTTGACAGCAACTCAACAGGGTGGATATGCATTCTTGACAGAAACTGCTTCTACCTATCGGATAATAAAAGTAAATACTCTCTCTCATCAGATAAATTTTAGTAGTTGATGTACCAGGCAACTCTGTAGTAGTTGATGCACCAGAAAATTCCTCTTTTTTCACACTTTTTCGCTGAAATAATTATTGGTTTTTTCCCGCCAATATTAATCAAATTCAAAGATATTTGATCAAAAAATAATATTAAACGTCGTTTTTTCACTAAATTCAAACTAATTATCAAAAGTTATTTCTAGGTCAGGTAATGGCCTCAAATTTTTTTTAGATTTTTCTGAGAGATTGAAATATTCAGGTGGCTAGATTAACGTAAAATGCCTCGTATGACAATTTAATAATGCAGAGTTTTACAGGAAACATTCACTGAAGATCAGATTTGTGCAGTCCAGGAAATAAGAGTGCAAAAACGTACACTGCAGTCGATGATTTTACCCAAAGGTTCACCATTCAAGAAAATGATGACATACGGGTTAGTATGATTCAATGGACAGATGTGGAAAATAACCATTCCTATCGATAAAAATTTCCAGGATATTGAATATTTTTATCATTCCTTCAGATTGACTAAAGTCATTCAAGGAGGATTGCTTGTTTATGTGCGGAAAGACTGGCGTGGTTCCCTTCCACAGTGTCCTGAGGGTTACAATGATAAACCTACTGCCATGGGCATGGCAGAATTCAGTCCAGCTTTATTCCTTCTATGTATTGGTGCAGGAGTTTCTGTCACAATATTCATAATAGAATTTTTGTACTTCTATCTAGGAAAAGACATTGAACCCGACAGTGCGAAAGATGGAAGAATCGGCAGAACAGAAGAATCAAACCAATTCGGAATTTCGTCCTCAAAGCTTGAAATCCCAAAGCTGATTTAATTACCCAACTGATAAGCTAGGGACGTGGAGTCGCTTATACACTTATATAGCACATCAAATGTAAAGTATGGGCTCATGAGGTCTATGTATCGCATACTGTTCAGAATATAATTAGAGGTTTATTCACCGAAAGTCATGGTGTGATTTACGTATCAAGGTTTGTTCTAATTATACATGAAATTCTTCATAATCGACCTTAAGGTATTTGATGAGGAAAAGGTAAATGATGACATCGTTTTGAAATTCATATAGAACGTTCATAAAGTGATTTGGATTATTCATGAATTTTCTTTGAACTTTCCCAGATTTTATTTCCAAGTAATTAACAATCAAAGCGGTTCCATATACATAGGCTCTTATGGCGATTATTTGACTTAGCATGAAACCTTATTACCAGCACAGATGGTAACGCAGTCTTGTGCTAAACCAGTAAATCGCCATAAGAGCCCATGTATAAGAAACCACTTTGATTGTTAATTATGTGGAAATAAAATCTGGGAAAATTCAAAGAAAATTCATGAATAATCCAAATCACTTTATGAACGTTCTATATGAATTTCGAAACGATGTCATCATTTACCTTTTCCTCATCAAATACCTTAAGACTAAAAATTAAAAATATTCATAATCACAGAGACTACCTTATTTTTCATAATCGGTAACCACAAGCATTAACCATAAGAAAAATTTTCACATTTCGATCGTGTAATATCCGTCTTTATTATATTTTAAAATTTTTCATATATATATTTTCACACGAAATAATATTTATTTCGCCTTCATATCAAACATAAACTCCACAATAAAATGCAGAATGGCATTTTTAACGCTCTGGAATTTCTGGGCATCCGGCGATCGACCTGGCAACCAGAAATTTTCCCTTATCCTGCAGAATTTGGAGGTGACGTGCATCGATCACGCCACCGTCAAATCCCCCCCTCCACCAATAATTTCGACCCCACCTAATTTCTGCCACCAATTTTTTTATGTTATGTCCAAAATTAGGGGTCGGGAAACCCCGTAAATTTTCTATGCAAAAATTGTTTCTGAGCATCACTCCGACTCAAAATATTTTCGTAATCGTTAGTTCAGAAACAATTTTTGCATAGAAAATTTACGGGGTTTCCCGACCCCTAATTTTGGACATAACAATCGAATCAGTGAAACGTTTTGAGATTTAAAATAAATCGACTTACATTCATCCCAGTTTCTACACCACAGTTTTCGATGTGGGAAAATGAATAATTTCAATCCCTAAAGAATACGCTGCACGATGGAATTCACCTCAATTCATCAGCTTCGGAAGCTGCAGACTCATCAATATCGAATAACTCCCGAGAGTTTCATTATTTCTCATGGAAATTGGAATTGCGCTCATTTGTTCGAGAGTATTGTCTATTGATTTGAGAAAATAACTTCATTTACGGTTGAAGGGATTGATTCGAACCTTCAGAGTTCACTGCTTCGTTTTATTGTTTAGAAACCAAACTCACGATTGTTTAAGCTGTTTAAACTATGTAATATCTGACGAAATGAATCTGATTCTAAAGTTCTTATTTAGTTCGTAAATAAAGAATTTTATATAACGTTTGACATAATGAAGAAGAGTTTAAAAACTTTTATTTGTCTAATATTGACATCGTCGTTCACCTGGTATTTTGACTTCTGAGAACCATAAAAAAAGTTTAAAAATTCTGCAGTGATAAAAAAATGACCAAAAAAATGACCAAGTACAAAAATGACGGTCAGTTTTCATCTAGATGAATCATTTGTCCCACAAAATGACGATGAGATTTTATTACTGACAATTAGGAAAATTGACGGTCAGTTTGCATGGGGAAATGGGCGTCAGGTCAGGAATGGTCAGAAAACGGTCAATTTACCACTGACTTGACGCCCATGAAAAATGACGGTAATTTTACATCCCTAGGTGAGACCTTCCACTATACTCTCGCGCACCTCTCGTCATTTTCCTCGCGGCGAGAGATAGGTGAGACCCTCCACTGTGCTCTCGCCTACCTCTCGTCATTTTTCTCGTGGCGAGAGTTAGGTGAGGCCGTCCACTGTACTCTCGCTTACCTCTCGTCATTATCATCACGGCGAGAGTTAGGTGAGACCTTCCACTATACTCTCGCCTACCTCTCGTCATTTTTCTTGCGGCGAGAGGTCAGTGAGACCCTCCACTGTATTCTCGCCTACCTCTCGTCACTATCGTCACGGCGAGAGTTAGTACCCAAAAAATAAACATCTTAATTTGAGCTTTTCGATCTCAATTTGAGATTTTCGAAAAGCTTAGATTGAGCTTTTCAAAAATCTTATTTAAATACATTAAAAAGCTCAATTTGACTTTTTTCAGTGCTTAATTTGAGATTCTCAAAAATCTTAAATTAAGACTTTCGAAAAGCTCAATTTAAGCTTTTCGGTATCTTCAAATTGAATCTTCAATTGTTAAATTAAGATTCAAAAATCTCCAACTAAGATTCAAAAATTTTAAATTAAACTTTTCATAAAGCTTAAACTGAGCTTTTCGAAAATCTCAATTTGAGACGTTTAGAAAGCTCAATTTAAGCTTTATGAAAATCTTAAATTAAGCTTTTGAAACGCTCACATTGAGCTTTTTTGAAGCTCTCAATTTAAGAATTCGAAAATTTCAATTCAATTTATTTTTTTTTAGGTGAGGCTTTTTCAGACCTTCCACTGTGCTCTCGCCTACCTCTCGTCATTTTTCTCGCGGCAAGATTAGGTGAGACCCTCCACTGTACTCTCGCCTACCTCTCGTCACTATCGTCACGGCGAGAGTTAGGTGAGACCTTCCACTATACTCTCGCGCACCTCTTGTCATTTTTCTCGCAGCGAGAGGTCAGTGAGACCCTCGACTCTACTCTCGCCTACCTCTCGTCATTTTTCTTGCGACGAGAGGTCAGTGAGACCCTCCCCTGTACTCTCGCCTACCTCTCGTCACTATCGTCACGGCGAGAGTTAGTACCCAAAAAATAAACATCTTAATTTGAGCTTTTCGATCTCAATTTGAGATTTTCGAAAAGCTTAAATTGAGCTTTTCCAAAATCTTATTTAAATACATTAAAAAGCTCAATTTGACTTTTTTCAGTGCTTAATTTGAGATTCTCAAAAATCTTAAATTAAGACTTTCGAAAAGCTTAATTTAAGTTTTCCGGTATCTTCAAATTGAATATTCAATTGTTAAATTAAGATTCAAAAATCTCCAACTAAGATTCAAAAATTTTAAATTAAACTTTTCATAAAGCTTAAACTGAGCTTTTCGAAAATCTCAATTTGAGACGTTTAGAAAGCTCAATTTCAGCTTTATGAAAAGCTTAAACTGAGCTTTTGAAACGCTCAAATTGAGTTTTTTTAAAGTTCTCAATTTAAGAATTAGAAAATTTCAGTTCAACTTATTTTTTTTAGGTGAGGTGAGACCTTCCACTATGCTCTCGCCTACCTCTCGTCATTTTTCTCGCGGCGAGAGTTAGGTGAGACCCTCCACTGTACTCTCGCCTACCTCTCGTCACTATCGTCACAGCGAGAGTTAGGTGAGACCTTCCACTATACTCTCGCCTACCTCTCGTCATTTTTCTAGCGGCGAGAGTTAGGTGAGACTCTCCACTGTACTCTCGCCTACCTCTCGTCACTATCGTCACGGCGGGAGTTAGTACCCAAAAAATAAACATCTTAATTTGAGCTTTTCGATCTCAATTTGAGATTTTCGAAAAGCTTAAATTGAGCTTTTCCAAAATCTTATTTAAATACATTAAAAAGCACAATTTGACTTTTTTCAGTGCTTAATTTGAGATTCTCAAAAATCTTAAAATAAGACTTTCGAAAAGCTTAATTTAAGCTTTTCGGTATCTCCAAATTGAATCTTCAATTGTTAAATAAAAATTCAAAAATCTCCAACTAAGACTAAAAAATTTTAAATTAAACTTTTCATAAAGCTTAAACTGAGCTTTTCGAAAATCTCAATTTGAGACGTTTAGAAAGCTCAATTTCAGCTTTATGAAAAGCTTAAATTGAGCTTTTGAAACTCTCAAATTGAGCTTTTTTGAAGCTCTCAATTTAAGAATTAGAAAATTTTAATTCGACTTATTTTTTTTTTTGGGTGAGGTGAGACCTTCCACTATACTCTCGCGCACCTCTCGTCATTTTTTTCGTGACGAGAGTTAGGTGAGACCTTCCACTATACTCTCGCGCATTTCTCGTCATTTTTCTTGCGGCGAGAGTTAGGTGAGACCCTCGACTCTACGCTCGCCTACCTCTCGTCATTTTTCTTGCGGCGAGAGTTAGGTGAGACCCTCGACTCTACTCTCGCCTACCTCTCGTCATTATTCTCGCAGCGAGAGTTAGGTGAGACCTTCCACTATACTCTCGCCTACCTCTCGTCACTATCGTCACAGCGAGAGTGAGGTGAGACCCTTCACTGTACTCTCGCCTACCTCTCGTCACTATCGTCACGGCGAGAGTTAGGTGAGACCCTTCACTATACTCTCGCCTACCTCTCGTCATTTTTCTTGCGGCGAGAGTTAGGTGAGACCTTCCACTATACTCTCGCGCACCTCTCGTCATTTTTCTCGCGGCGAGAGTTAGGTGAGACCCTCGACTCTACTCTCGCCTACCTCTTGTCATTTTTCTCGCAGCGAGAGGTCAGTGAGACCCTCGACTCTACTCTCGCCTACCTCTCGTCATTTTTCTTGCGACGAGAGGTCAGTGAGACCCTCCCCTGTACTCTCGCCTACCTCTCGTCACTATCGTCACGGCGAGAGTTAGTACCCAAAAAATAAACATCTTAATTTGAGCTTTTCGATTTCAATTTGAGATTTTCGAAAAGCTTAAATTGAGCTTTTCCAAAATCTTATTTAAATACATTAAAAAGCTCAATTTGACTTTTTTCAGTGCTTAATTTGAGATTCTCAAAAATCTTAAATTAAGACTTTCGAAAAGCTTAATTTAAGCTTTCCGGTATCTTCAAATTGAATCTTCAATTGTTAAATTAAGATTCAAAAATCTCCAACTAAGATTCAAAAATTTTAAATTAAACTTTTCATAAAGCTTAAACTGAGCTTTTCGAAAATCTCAATTTGAGACGTTTAGAAAGCTCAATTTTAGCTTTATGAAAAGCTTAAACTGAGCTTTTGAAACGCTCAAATTGAGTTTTTTTAAAGTTCTCAATTTAAGAATTAGAAAATTTCAGTTCAACTTATTTTTTTTAGGTGAGGTGAGACCTTCCACTATGCTCTCGCCTACCTCTCGTCATTTTTCTCGCGGCGAGAGTTAGGTGAGACCCTCCACTGTACTCTCGCCTACCTCTCGTCACTATCGTCACGGCGAGAGTTAGGTGAGACCTTTCACTATACTCTCGCCTACCTCTCGTCATTTTTCTAGCGGCGAGAGTTAGGTGAGACTCTCCACTGTACTCTCGCCTACCTCTCGTCACTATCGTCACGGCGGGAGTTAGTACCCAAAGAATAAACATCTTAATTTGAGCTTTTCGATCTCAATTTGAGATTTTCGAAAAGCTTAAATTGAGCTTTTCCAAAATCTTATTTAAATACATTAAAAAGCACAATTTGACTTTTTCAGTGCTTAATTTGAGATTCTCAAAAATCTTAAAATAAGACTTTCGAAAAGCTTAATTTAAGCTTTTCGGTATCTCCAAATTGATTCTTCAATTGTTAAATAAAGATTCAAAAATCTCCAACTAAGACTAAAAAATTTTAAATTAAACTTTTCATAAAGCTTAAACTGAGCTTTTCGAAAATCTCAATTTGAGACGTTTAGAAAGCTCAATTTCAGCTTTATGAAAAGCTTAAATTGAGCTTTTGAAACGCTCAAATTGAGCTTTTTTGAAGCTCTCAATTTAAGAATTAGAAAATTTTAATTCGACTTATTTTTTTTTTTGGGTGAGGTGAGACCTTCCACTATACTCTCGCGCACCTCTCGTCATTTTTCTCGTGACGAGAGTTAGGTGA
Organism: Coelinius sp. EB29; assembly: GCA_035578325.1. Taxonomy (NCBI): domain Eukaryota; kingdom Metazoa; phylum Arthropoda; class Insecta; order Hymenoptera; family Braconidae; genus Coelinius; species Coelinius sp. EB29. Next base: position 1,842,153 of record JAOZGT010000021.1, on the reverse strand, counting down.
GACCCTCCACTGTACTCTCGCCTACCTCTCGTCACTATCGTCATGGTGAGAGTTAGGTGAGACCTTCCACTATACTCTCGCGCACTTCTCGTCATTTTTCTCGCGGCGAGAGTTAGGTGAGACCCACCACTGTACTCTCGCCTACCTCTCGTCACTATCGTTATGGCGAGAGCTAGGTGAGACCTTCCACTATACTCTCGCCTACCTCTCGTCATTTTTCTTGCGGCGAGAGTTAGGTGAGACCCTCGACTCTACGCTCGCCTACCTCTCGTCATTTTTCTTGCGGCGAGAGTTAGGTGAGACCCTCGACTCTACTCTCGCCTACCTCTCGTCATTATTCTCGCAGCGAGAGTTAGGTGAGACCTTCCACTATACTCTCGCCTACCTCTCGTCACTATCGTCACAGCGAGAGTGAGGTGAGACCCTCCACTGTACTCTCGCCTACCTCTCGTCATTATCGTCACGGCGAGAGTTAGGTGAGTCCTTCCACTATACTCTCGCGCACCTCTCGTCATTTTTTCTTGTGGCGAGGTTAGGTGAGACACTCCAGTGTACTCTCGCCTACCTCTCGTCACGAGAAAAAATGACGGGAGGTGCGCGAGAGTATAGTGGAAGGTCTCACCTCACCCAAAAAAAAAATAAGTCGAATTGAAATTTTCAAATTCTTAAATTGAGAGCTTCAAAAAAGTTCAATGTGAGCGTTTCAAAGGCTCAATTTAAGATTTTCATAAAGCTTAAATTGAGTTTTCTAAACGTCTCAAATTGAGATTTTCGAAAAGCTCAGTTTAAGCTTTATGAAAATTTTAATTAAAAATTTTTGAATCTCAGTTGGAGATTTTTGAATCTTAATTTAACAATTGAAGATTCAATTTGAAGATACCGAAAAGCTTAAATTAAGCTTTTCGAAAGTCTTATTTTAGTATTTTTGAGAATCTCAAATTAAGCACTGAAAAAAGTCAAATTGAGCTTTTTAATGTATTTAAATAAGATTTTGGAAAAGCTCAATCTAAGCTTTTCGAAAATCTCAAATTGAGATCGAAAAGCTCAAATTAAGATTTCTTTTGTTTGGGTACTAACTCTCGCCGTGACGATAGTGACGAGAGGTGCGCGAGAGTATAGTGGAAGGTCTCACCTAACTCTCGCCATGACGATAGTGACGAGAGGTGCGCGAGAGTATAGTGGAAGGTCTCACCTAACTCTCGCCATGAGGATAGTGACGAGAGGTAGGCGAGAGTACAGTGGTGGGTCTCACCTAAATCTCGCCGCGAGAAAAATGACGAGAGGTGCGCGAGAGTATAGTGGAAGGTCTCACCTAACCCTCGCCATGACGATAGTGACGAGAGGTGCGCGAGAGTATAGTGGAAGGTCTCACCTAACTCTCACCGCGAGAAAAATGACGAGAGGTAGGCGAGAGCACAGTGGAAGGTCTCACCTCAACCAAAAAAAAAATAAGTCGAATTGAAATTTTCTAGTTCTTAAATTGAGAGCTTCAAAAAAGCTCAATTTGAGCGTTTCAATAGCTCAATTTAAGATTTTCATAAAGCTTAAATTGAGTTTTCTAAACGTCTCAAATTGATATTTTCGAAAAGCTCAGTTTAAGCTTTATGAAAATTTTAATTAATAATTTTTGAATCTTAGTTGGAGATTTTTGAATCTTAATTTAACAATTGAAGATTCAATTTGAAGATACCGAAAAGCTTAAATTGAGCTTTTCGGAAGTCTTAATTTAAGATTTTTGAGAATCTCAAATTAAGCACTGAAAAAAGTCAAATTGAGCTTTTTGATGTATTTAAATAAGATTTTTGAAAAGCTCAATTTAAGCTTTTCGAAAATCTCAAATTGAGATCGAAAAGCTCAAATTAAGATTTTTATTTTTTGGGTACTAACTCTCGCCGTGACGATAGTGACGAGAGGTAGGCGAGAGTACAGTGGAGGGTCTCACTGACCTCTCGCCGCAAGAAAAATGACGAGAGGTAGGCGAGAGTAGAGTCGAGGGTCTCACTAACCTCTCGCCGCGAGAAAAATGACGAGAGGTGCACGAGAGTATAGTGGAGGGTCTTACCTAACTTTCGCCGCAAGAAAAATGACGAGAGGTAAGCGAGAGTACAGTGGAAGGTCTCACCTAACTCTCGCCGCGAGAAAAACAACGAGAGGTAGGCGAGAGTACAGTGGAGGGTCTCACCTAACTCTCGCCACGAGAAAAATGACGAGAGGTAGGCGAGAGTACAGTGGAAGGTCTCACCTAACTCTCGCCGCGAGAAAAACAACGAGAGGTAGGCGAGAGTACAGTGGAAGGTCTCACCTAACTCTCGCCGCGAGAAAAATGACGAGAGGTAGGCGAGTGTATAGTGGAGAAAAGTGGGAGGCGTCCCCTCCCTCAGTCGCTCCAACTCTCGCCAACCTCTCGCCAACTGGAAAAATGCGAGAGGTGGCGAGTCTCGCCATATTCCGCAAGGGTCACTAGCTTTGAGTCACTTTGTACAATCCGAACGTATTGTGGAGGATTTCATTCTGGATTATTTCGATGCTGAGAATATTCATCATATCAATGTTTTTGCATGTTGGGATGACACGAGTGAGTGAATTATTCATATTGTGATAATTTTTTAAAAAGTTGTTTTTTAGTGCAACAATAATCAGCATCATGATAAGTGAAATAGAATTAAGATTTTCTTATTCTTTCTTGTTTTCTTCAGAATTTCTGGAATTTTCTCGAAATGTGATGAATCTTAACAATGCTGTTTCGTATAATTCTATATCATCAGATTTGAATTTACCTAAGATTTTGAAAGTTAATTATTATCATGTCGGAGTAGTTTTGGATTACGATTGTCTGATGAGTGACTTTATACTTGATAAGGTTAGTTTTTCCTGAAGAAATTGGTTTAATAATCACTCATCAATCGATCAATTGTATTGATTCTCCAGTTTCAAGTATTAATTCATCTTTCAATGTTCTAATAGTTTTGCAAAGATTTAGCATTCAATGAATCCTACTATTGGGTGTTACTGACTAATTCATCAGCACTGCCTGAAGATGTATTGCAAAATCTACCACTTACATACTTGTCAAGGTCAATATTATATTTCAGTATCTTAAAAAAAAAAAAAAACCATTAGTTGAAAAAACTGAGTATTTCAAGGCGCCCGGAATGTTCATGACTCCATTTAAAAAAAAAAAAGAAATTATAGTTATTCAAAAAGATCGAGTGATGGCGCTAGATATGCAATATGGTGAAAAACGTAATGTGCAAAATTTGATACAAAATAAAAATTGAGTTGAAAATGTAAAAAGATGGTAATATTTATTTGAAAAGAATACAACTACAATTAACATTGGCGCCCCCATCAATGATTAATTTCAGATCTAATACAAATTCATTTACAGAGTTTCCCATCCATTTATTCATTTTAGCACTCGTTAAATCGTCTCTCGTTTGAATGTCTATTATTATTAATTTTTATTCATTCTAATATCATTTAAATGAATGAGATTTCTCTGTATTATTTTTAATATCATCGTGTATGAATTTTGAAGAAAAAATTTGCCTGAGCTAACTGTTGCATACATCCCTATCACATCACATACAGCATAATTTATGATCTCGGCTGTTGATGCGGGGAAAAGCACAATTGAGTATATCCAGGGGAACGACTCGGCGTAAGTCCGCTAATAGTTTAATTTGATGCAGCAGGATGATGATGGAGATGGCATTGGATAGGGGAAAACCAGTAGCATCTTGGCGAGTGTATTCTCCACTGCTAAGATGCATCATGGTTATTCCCCTAACGCCGTTGCCATTTGTCTATCCTTGCTGCATGGATGAATTACCTGGAAACAAATTATATTGATTATTTTTTATAATTTTATTTAAATGGAAATAGGGGGAGGAAAAAAAATTAAATTTATTATTCTTACTTGATGAATTTCTGCAATTACGTGCAGAGTATTGTGGTGGTGGTGGTTTAACGTCATTGCCACGTTGAAAATTATCCCAATTCCACATTGATTTTTTTCCAAGTAATCCAACAAGTATGAGCCCCAGCCGTAAGATATTTCGTGCTGCTTTCACATCCCTGTGCCATGTGATTTCACAATATGGACAATATTGAAATCTGTGGGGGGATTTGGATGGTGGACACGGACCATTACACCTGGAGCAATTGGCTGTAGTACGAAATTCATCAACTTTGACAACGACAAAATCATTGTCTGCCTCCAACGCTCTCCTTACAGCACGCAGTGGTGTTCTCCGGTGGCCCTTGATGCCACTGGGCAATCGAAATTCTCCAATCATCACCAACACTTTTTTCCTCTTTTTTTTCCTCTTCTTTCTACCATGATTGTGATATTTTTTCTTTTGTTGTCCCTTGTACCGCAATTTGTCGAGTATTTTTTTAACTTCTTTCTGGGTTCTGATGTACCTGTCCCACTTGAGACGCATCACTTTTGGACGAGCATAAATTGGTTGTAATTCTTTGAAGCACTCTAAACGCCATTGTGTTGTTAATTTATGGGTTAGTGGTTCATTAAGAGTGAGATCAACTTGTATTTCTCGAGGCTCTTTCGGTTCTTTAGATTTTTTAGGTTTCTTAGTCGACTTGGTATTTTTTTCTTCTTGTTCGCACTCTGATGGTTTTTTGCGAAATCCCTGTTGCTTTCTTAATTTCCTCTTGTTTGTGATTTTGGCAGGATCCCTTCCATTTTTCCTCATTTCCTCAGCTTTCCTGGCCTTTTTATTTTCCTGAGCTTTCTGACGTCGTTTAGCAGCTTTCTGAGCTCTCTCTGCCTTTTCCTTTAGTTCTTTATATCGCTTCTCATAATATTCCTTGAAATCCCTTTTAATAATTTCCCGATATTTCTCCTGCAAATTTGTCACGAAAGTCTCTGATTTACTAGTACACATTCTTTTCAGAGCCCTCTTTCTATCACGAACCTCGACATCACGATGATAGTGTTTTGATTTAAAAACAAGACGAGTCTCTTTATCACTGCGTGGTATACCATTCTCATCATAGTCTTCATTAAAATTTATATTGTTCGTTAATATGCATCCAAGCATAGCATAGTATCCTGGGTCAATTCCAATCATGTGGTCGAATTCATCAAGATTATAAGTGAATTGTTGTTGCTGTTGTTGTCCATCTTGTTTTTTGTCCTTTAAATCCTTTGTCGTATTTTTACTTTCTGGTGGTCGTTTATATACTCGATGTGCAGAGATATCTACACCATTTGTAGTGACGTACATTCCAAATTGTTTACTTATCTCTTTGTCAATCACTTGAATTCTGAATACCTTGTTCCATATGTTTGATATTATTTCCTCGGTTGTCCATTTTTGACTTGCCCAATTACCGGGCAGCCATCTGGGATGATGTCTTTTGATCATGTCAAAAAGGGCTTCACTTGTGATGTGTGCATGATGTAGGCCATGGTGAAATATTGGACATGCTGTTAAAGAAATATGTTGTTGAAGTTGTGACGGAATTCCCAGGGAATCCGCCATTTTCAATAATCAGTTGAGAGCAGAGGGTAAGTGAGATCAAGAGAGAGAGAGAGAGAGAACCGAGTCCCAAACGGGTATTCGTCAGATGTAAAGCCCGTAATGCCCCAGCTCTCGATAAAACCCGGGTATTCGTCAGATGTAAAGCCCGTAATGCCCCAGCTCTCGAAAAATTCTCCCCTTGCTCCGGAAAAACCTGGAAGAAGCTCTGTGTTTGCCCAAATCGACTCTACCCAGCTCTCGTTACTTTTATTAAACTCAGTTGTCAATTTATTATCGGGGTAAAACCCCTTTTTCACTCCATTTTCGTTAAAGTTATAGTTCTGTTCAATGAAATTTTGGTTATGGTACATGCTACGGTCTACGAGATATAGTTAAAGGGACCGAGGTCATGGAGGATCAGGGCCAACATAATGTGCCACCCCATGTATCTCAACAACCCCTTTTTGGTTATGTTAATGGAGATAATACAGAGGACAAGTTGAAATGCTTGCGCTCCCTTGGTTGTGTGAGGGTCAAGATCTATACAGTTCTGTACGGATGGAAGGCCATACGGGTGAAATTAGCCCCTTTATCCGTATGGATCGCCCGGGCTTATGGATTAGTATTGATTTTTGCTCGTATGTTTCTTGATTCCTCACCGGAGAGTGTACTCCGGCGATAAACTACTTGATTCCCGGTCGTAGACGAGGGTAAACAGCCACCCTCCCACGTAGCTACCGTTTGGTTAAAAGAATCCCGCTTCATTTAAGATAAATCTCCCGATCTCTAGAATCTTCGGATTTAAATATTTAAAATTATTCGCGCGCTAGCGCCACAAACCAATAGAGTCGATCTACTGTCATGCCCCTCGCGGTATGGCCCGGCCTTACCGACGGCAACAAGTTGCCCGCATGACTGCGCCATGTGCCGAGCAGTCAGTCGTGATTCACCCACGAGAGAATACACTTCCGCGTCGAGAAGAGTTACGGTGAACGAAAAAGGACATCTCCCGTGTGCAGAAGCTGCCAGGAGGAGGAAAAAAATATAATGGTGAGTACTGGTGTTTATTCTCTGTGTTTTAGTGTTACGGTGGCCCCTCCCCAGTGAATAAAAACCCGGTAAAACATCGAATAACCCCCATGGCGTCTCGCTACGTTGTAATATGACGCCATGAAGACTCACCATTGCTCTCGATCGCCCATGCTCTCGTCATACCCGAGTTACGGTACACAGTTGGCCCTGGAGAATTTTTAATTAGAAAAATTATAATTCTTAGGGTTAGAAAATACTCAATTGATTTTTACCCACCTCGTGGAAAATTTATCCCGGGTAAATTAAAGAATAACCCCGAATAATCAAGAAAAATGCCCCCGAGACTATGCGCACGAGAAAAAGGTCTCGAATAAGGATTGTTCCGGCAAATAAATGCTCTCGAAAGAAAAATAATACCGGAAAATGTTCTCGTTGGAAAAAGACTCTCGAAAAATTGTTCACGGGAAAAATAACCCCAAAATTACGCTCTCGACAACCTCCTCGAGGATACACTCATGGAGACGACGCTCAGGTTAAAGTCCCCGAGTTTATTCCCTCAAAGTAATGCTCTGGACCCTGGGCAATGTTAAGAAAACCCCCCTAATACATCCGGTTATGAATAACCGTGCATAAAACCTCGATTTTTCCCGAAATTATGGTAGAAAAGCCTCTGCCACGCGCCATGTCGCGCACCGCTACCGTCCCTCTATCTCTCTCTCTCACACTCACACGCTACCGTATCAGACTCTCTCTCTCAGATTCAGGGATTTAAGAAAAACGACTTGAATGCTACGGCCATTATCACCGATATTATGAACAATATCTTTAGTTAATAATATTTCGATTCTGACTGTAATAAACCTGTTTGTTAATCGAATAGTCGTACTATTCACTGTAAATATTTCGGAATAATTAGATTAATCGAGAGTAAAAATCTATTGTTCCAATTATTGACTATTCCCGACCTCTTTTCAGCTCTAATTTAAGATTTTCCGGTTAATAAGACTTTCTCGTATATTTCTATTTTCTGGTCTTCATATCGCCGAATCCACCCCTCTCTCCACGACCCGCACCCTGAGCAACCCGAGCCTTCCGTACCCTTATCCTTGGTTTTTCCTCCACTTTTGAGTTTTGGTTATTTGATTCCGGGGTGGTTGTTTTGATTTTACGGTTTAGTTATGGTTGCGGTTTGTTGAATCCGCGTCCCCAAAAATTCAGCTGGCGCCCAGAAAAATTTCTTTAAGGTAGGATGAGCTTAAAACCATCCTGGAATCGAGTTCCGGTCCCGTTTTATAGTTTTGGAGTTCCGAGGGAATCCGAGGATAAGAACGAAGTGTGATACTTGGTAATGCAATATGTTAAATTTAAGAGATTAGGGAAAAAGTGTCACAAAGTTCAACAAAAAACCCAATGAAATGCCACCAATTTGATGCCTTTGGTGGCCATTGCAGATTTTTGTATTCTTCTTTTCCCAAAATTCCAGGCAAATCTTTCTGCTCCACTTCTCCATTAAACACTTTATTCATTTGGTCATGTACATCTTGTTTTGATTTTGTCTTTAATTCTTGAATCTTCTCGTCATCAGTAATCTCTTCACTTTCTATTTCTTTTTCAACATTTTCCAAATATATTTTAGAAATATATTTTCGAACCAGTCGATAAGCATTGAGAACAATCAAATTTTTATATGCAGTGCGATATACAGTCTCTTGCATATTAACTGCATGAACCCTGTGACTTATATCATATCCCCCAATATAATTGCCCTCTCTTTTAATATATTCTTTGATCCACGTATCTGGATGATTAACATCTTTTTTAGTCTCTTTTTTATTAAAACACAATGCCTTGAAGAAAAATGTAAAGTTTGGCTCGTCTTTTTTGTGTTTCCCTAGCCACTCGTAAAACTTGTCATGTTTGCTCCTCACCATTGACTCAATTAAAATTGATCCTTCAATCATTATGTCTGACATAATGCAAACATGTTGACGAATAGGTTCCAAAAGTAGGTCATTACCAAGAGCTGCTAGTAAATCCATTTTCGTTGTTTTTCGAATTGGATTTGCACCAAAACGTTTTTCTGTAAAACGTCGATGATAGTGGCGACATGCTTTGTCCTCTTGACTGAGATGACCAGGACAAAAGCATCGAGAGCAGTAATTATCATCATCATCAATTTCCATCTCCTCCTCCTCCTCCTCCTCCTCCTCCTCCGTCTTTTCACTCTCGTTGGATTCATCAGTATCAATTTCCATTTCTGCAACATGATTTGAAAAAAAAAAACAAAATTATATCAAGGATCAAGTTGACTTTAAAGAAAATCCGAGTGCATTTGGATTTTTTTTGAAACGAACTCTCTTCCCCCCCCTCCTCTATTCAATCAAATTTAAACAAAACCCGAGTCTGTTTCAAATGTTTCGAAACAAACTCTCTTCTCCTCTCCCCCCCCCTTATTTAATCAAATTTAATTAATATACTAGTCTGTTTTAAATATTTCGAAACAAACTCTATTCTCCTCTCCCCCCCCCCTCTCTCTCTCTGTATTTAATCAAATTTAATTAATATACTAGTCTGTTTCAAATTTTTCGAAACAAACTCTCTTCTCCTCTCCCCCCCCCCCCCTATTTAATCAAATTTAATAAATATACTAGTCTGTTTTAAATATTTCGAAACAAACTCTCCCCCTCTCTCTCCTCTCTTCTCCTCTCCCCCCCCCCTTTGATTTATCTCGATAATGAGTAATTTTATGAGATAATATCAAGAGACATTTTTTGTTGGAAATTTTCACCACTACAAAAAATGTCTTGACATTATCTTCTAAAATCACTTGTTTTCGAGATGATTGACAAAATATCGTAAAATATGATTTATATAATTTTCAAATTTAATTCAAACTTGGATGACGTTTATTATCATGATTATTACGAAGGCATGCTCGGACAAAGTGTAACACACACTGTAAGAGGAATGATGTAAACATTACCTTCTCCCACTTTAAATCTCGTTTCACGGTCGTTTGTCGATGAAATACGCGAATAAACATCTTCACAAATAATTTCTTTGTATACAATCGAGTGATTAATTATTCGAAGGATATAAGTTTGAAAAATTTATATCGTTTTTGAATTTAAAAAAAAAGCTTCAATTTTTATCAATAAAATTCAGTTATAAATTAATTGAGTAATTGAATATTTTTAATGTGAAAAAAAACCTATAATTCTGAATTTTTTTTTTTTCGAAGAAAATAAAAAATAAATTGCCTAACAACGATACAATCCCCTGAGATAAATAATTGTCATGTTCCAATGATGGAAAAAAGAACCACCATTTAGGTGTTTACAGTCTAACACAGCAATCCTAGAACACCGTCGTGAATCTTTTTTGGAAAGACTTAAATTTCCAAAACAACAAATGTCTATTAACATTTTCCCCTAAAATTCTCCGTTCACTAGATAATCACCCAATTAACAAAATCTCCCCTCAATTTTTGAAAAAGATTCCTCCTACCAATGTCAAATTTTCTATTATAAAAATGATTCATTATTGGGACTTACCAAGACTTTCTCCTCGACAGTGGATGCCAAAGTCCAAAGTGCCAACCGAAACCAGAGTAATATTTATTAGTATACCAAGCGAGTGATATTTTATAATTCACTGCCTGGCTACATCATAATATATTTCTCGTGTTGTTTGTTGTATATTTTTAATTAACTGGAAAAAATTGAGTTTTTAGTTTTAACAAAACATTATTATGATTGAAAAACAAAACGATGGAAAAAAAAATTCACTAGGAATCGCCATTTAGGTATTGAGCCGCTGAATTGGCCGCCAAACAGGGGCGAATGGTGGCTCCACGGGGAAAAAAATATTAAAAATATTATTAAAATAAAATATTAAAAATATTATTTAATACAGCGACCGTGTATTTGATATAAACTGACGGAGGTCAGTTATATCGCGAATAAAATAAATTAAATCCGCACGACTTACAGGATCTTTGCGTACGAGTTTAATTTCTTATGGATCCTTACCTTGAAGTGCTAGGCACATCTAGCACTGTCTATTCGACTCCGGTATACTCGTTCAAGCGAGAGCGACTTAACGGTAGCGGGAGGTTCAGAAATCATTCAATTATTAAAGGAAGAATTTAGTTTATTTCGAATAACGGAGCAAATTATGGATTTTGGAATGTTTTCATGAGTTGACATGGAATTTGAACGTAAGCGTGGTCGAGAACCGGAGCGACACGCAGGTCGCAACTCTTTATATCATTAACAATTTGAAGTTAAGGAATTTGGGTGTTTCCATTCGGCCAGAAGGAATTGATAATGACTCACCTCTAGATTATCTGGATTTTATACAGACTTGACAATTTGGAATTAGGTTTGTGTCGATAAATCTGTCTTAAGGGTCTGTCTATTCACAGGTGCGCACGATCAGTTAATAATGGCTATTGTTCAATTTATTTACGGATCGGCGATTTCACTATATTCTATTTCAACACTTAAAGAATTAGTCCACTCGTTGTACACTACACAAGCCTCTATGATATCGTTGAGTTAATCAAGAGGTCTATTGGCCCCTCTATTTAATTTGGTATTAACCAGCAAATAGCATTATATAGTCCGAAAGGAGATTTTAAGGTGAAGGTCCTCTGTCACTGAATTTATCAAGATTTTCCTTGTTAATGATGATGTAAGCTAACCAATTTCTCTAATAGTTCACGACGTCTGTCTCTCAGAATTTAATCTATTACACATTCACACAGTTTACTTTCGGTATCCAAACACTGCAGTACGGTGTAGCAATATACACCAATTTTACAATTTTAAATGAGTCCAATCAGTGACACTATAGGTATGATATGCTCCGAACTCACGACTACGAAGTTGGGCGTAGTTGTCGCGGATTTTATTGTTTGGACTGTGAAAGTCTTTATTGAGTTACACCTCGATCTACCGATCGGTTAAGCCCAAGATTAAAGGAAACGAACTCGGTGTTGGGTTAACTAAAAGAAATATCACAGGAGTCACAGACGTTATACCATTGCCGGGCTAACGGTGACTGACTTTCCAACGGGCGGTTCCACGTCGCGATGCTCTTCGCCAGGATGCTTAGGTCATCCCTTTCCGAGCACACGTGCAAGTCAGTGAGCAAGGCTAATAAGTGTGAGTATAAGAATTTGCTTATTCTCGCTCTTATCAACTCTACTATCCGATGGACAGTGGGAAACGCGAGTTAGCTTCTCTAAGAACGGATGAATTCGGAGCATAACTGGGTTTAAAATAAATGGGAAATAATACAAAGTCTTGGCGAGGTGACATATATGAGGGGACAATTCTTGATCGGTGTTACTCGGCGGGTGGACAAGGGCCAAATTTCGATTATCGATTTAAATAATAGGTAGAAATTTTCAAGCCAAAAGTTTTGTACATAACATATTCAATAATATTTTTAATATTTTTCTTCATTTTTGTAAAGTGAAAATTTGAAGATTTTACCCTCTTCACCCCCCGAGTACCGGCCACAGGGGAGTGATTTTTGGTTACAGACTTTGGGGAGCATCTCCTCACATATTCCAAGGGTATTTACGCGGTCGCTATCCTCAATAATATTTTTAATATTTTTTTTTTCATTTTTTTAAGTGAAAATTTGGAGATTTTACCCTCTCCACCCCCCGAATACCGGCCACAGGGGAGTGATTTTTGGTTACAGACTTTGGGGAGCATCCCCTCACATATTCCAAGGGTCTTTACGCGGTCGCTATCCTCAATAATATTTTTAATATTTTTTTTTTTTTCATTTTTTTAAGTGAAAATTTGGAGATTTTACCCTCTTCACCCCCCGAGTACCGGCCCTAGGGGGATGATTGCTGGTTACAGGCTTTGGGGAGCATCCTCCCATATATTTCAAGGGTATTTACGCGGTCGCTGGGTTAAATAATATTTTTAATATTTTTTTTAAGTAAAAATTTGAAGATTTTACCCTCATCACCCCCTGAGTACCGGCCACAGGGGGGTGATTTCTGCTCACAGGCTTTGGGCAACACCCCCCCCCCCCCCCCCCCCATATATTCCAAGGGTATTTACGCGGTCACTGTGTTAAATAATATTTTCATTTATTTATTTTTTTTTCAACGTGAAAATTCAGTTTTCAACTCTTTTAGTCGATTCCACCCCCCCCCCCCCCCCTCAAAGGGGTGAATTTTAACAATCTGTAGTCGGAGATATATATATTGATAAATTTATGGAATATTTCTTTCGTTTTATTCCTTGAATATCAGTGCTCGGGGCCCCGAGAAACCTTTCTACGTCCCTGAATTTTCAGCGGCTAGATTGGTGGCTAGCTTCAGCGTCATCACGTACCCCCCCCCCCCCCCCCCATGACTCTCGATGAAGAACAAAGAAAGAAGAAAAAAAAAAAAAGACAATTTGTCAGTTGTCGTTTAATTTATCTCTCAAAAAAAACACTCAACTATTTTTTTCACTTAATAATGATTAAAAAAAAAAAAAAATGAATTGAAAATTTTTCTCTTTGTTCAACGGAATTTTTCGGGGAAAAAAAATGGCGTTAGAGGTAGAATACAGCGACATAAATTCCCGAAATTGGAGTGAAAAAATAATTTTAATGAATTAATTTATTTATTTCGTATTTTTCCTCATTTTTAATCGACAAAAATGGGATAAAAATTCTAAAACAATTGATGCTAGTAATTTTTAACCAATTAATTAATATTTTGCCCTGAAATTCCCCTTTCTATTAGAAAAAAATGGACAAAATTCGGAGGAAGAAAGATGAGAAAAAAAATTTTACCGCTTCAAATATATTTAATAAATTCACTGAAAAACCGCATTTTCACACTAATTAATAATCACGGAATTATTCTAATGGGTTCACAAATATATAAAAAATGATAAATTCACCAGAAAAACCGTGCAAAATGCTTCAGAATTCACTAAAACACTCCACTCTTTGTTCTCTACTCGATAAACGACAATGATGTTAACGTTGCAAATGCCCGAGGGGTAATGACGAAGCGTGTCTCGACAGGTTCGCACGAGCACACTCGGGTATCTTCGGTTGTTCTCTCCCCTCGAAACGTGATTGGTCGAGGCTAGCACACCCGCGAACTATTCAAACTCATTGTGTAACGACTTTTTCATCATCAATTTAAATTTTTTGCTTGGTGATAGAAAATTACATACAGGGTGTAACATTATTGGTGGAAAACCTCCCGACCCCCGACGTAAAATGACTTTCTAAATACGGAAAAAATACGCAAAAAATTACTCCTCAGCATAAAAATGCAACACTTGTGGCAATGGACACAGTGGTAATTTAGGTGATTTTGGATACCACCGAGGATACCACCCTTGTTGCGACAGTCACAGCGATAATCGAGGCAATATAGAATGCAACACTTGTAGCGATAGCCTCTGCGGCGATTGGAGTCAAACCTAATGCAACACCCGTGTCGATAGTCACGGCGATGATTAAGGCGATATGAAATTGATGTACTAGAAAAATTAGCCAAATTAAATTTTTTAAATATTTTTCCCGTATTTAGAAGGTCATTTTACGTCGGGGGTCGGGAGGTTTTCCACGAATAATGTTACACCCTGTATATGTATATATACAATTAGGGATGTAAAATTACCGTCATTTTTTATGGGCGTCAAGTCAGTGGTAAATTGACCGTTTTCTGACCATTCCTGACCTGACGCCCATTTCCCCATGCAAACTGACCGTCAATTTTCCTAACTGTCAGTAATAAAAGCTCATCGTCCTTTTGTAGGACAAATGATTCATCTAGATGAAAACTGACCGTCATTTTTGTACTTGGTCATTTTTTGGTCATTTTTTTATCACTGCAGAATTTTTAAACTTTTTTTATGATTCTCAGAAGTCAAAATACCAGGTGAACGACGATGTCAATATTAGACAAATAAAAGTTTTTAAACTCTTCTTCATTATGTCAAACGTTATATAAAATTCTTTATTTACGAACTAAATAAGAACTTTAGAGTCAGATTCATTTCGTCAGATACTACATAGTTTAAACAGCTTAAACAATCGTGAGTTTGGTTTCTAAACAATAAAACGAAGCAGTGAACTCTGAAGGTTCGAATCAATCGTCTTCAGAATATTCGTCGGGATCAAATTCATTTGCAGTAGATCCAGAACTTTCTTCGTCTTGAGAATCATCATCTTTTTCTCAATCATATGAACCGCCAATATTAAAAACTCGCATTGAAAAAAAAATCGAGTAGGTTATTTAGATGTAAATTGACCGTCAGCAAAGTTTTGGGTCATTTTTGTGACATGAGGGTTTGTCATTTTTTTTCTACCAAAAATTGTCAGTAATTTGCTCTTGGTCAATTACATGTAATTTACCGGTCAAATGACGATCAATTGACCGGTCAGTTTTGTCCGTTACATCCCTATATACAATTGTATAAATTTTTTTATGAACTCTCAAAAAATAATTAAAGGTCTTGTGTATATGTGTGGGTGATTTAATTATCAGAATTCTCTTGCATTTTTTAACTGAAAATTTCGAAATTTAAATATTTATTTCATATTTTTAAGATAACGTTTTTCGTAATTCAGGATTTATCTCGTTACGGAGTGGTTTTAGGAGAAAACGTTAAGAGACCTTGTTTGTATCGAAAATTATCTAAAATCTCAAATTAGTTCAAATCGGAAATCATCGTTAAATCTCGAGGCCCTTCGGGTCAACGGTCAACTCGCTAAGACGCTCAACCCCAATGAGTAGTAGTCATCTAGCTTTCGAGCGAGGTAGTAGTAGGAATCTAGAATTCAACTAGCACGCATCAAGTACGCAGTATTAATTTCCGCGAGATTATTAATCGAGTTTATCAACGTTTAGAGTCAGTTATCGGTCAATATTATTGTGTTTATTTAATTATTATAGATTCAATATATTTAATCATCGATTATCTAGTAAATTATCGCAGTAAATCATCAAATAATTCAGTGTTAACTTCAGTGTTAAATTCAATGAACTCAAAGAACTTTCTCACGAGAATATTATCAATTTACTTAAATTTCAGTGTTTTATTCTATTTTCAAGTGATTAAACAGTTTGTGACAATTGTCAAGGTCACAGTCGGTAGAGTCATGCATTTATTAAAGTTAATAGTAGTCAAAGTCTCGGGGGGAGCTCAGACTTCCTCTCCTTGAAAAAGAAACCATTGGGATGGCGCAGAAGACCCCAGAAACACCAATACTAATTCCATACAATTATACATGGGAATGAGGCTCGGTAAAGCAAGGGGAGACTCTGAGAAAAATCTCTTGGAGTCAAAAGAAGAGAGCCTGGACCAGGACCATCCAATACCTGAAGGAAGGAAGGAAGGAAGGATGTCCAAACTATCCGTACATCAAGGGAAATTAATCCCGAAGAATTATTCAAATTAAATGAGAATATTATATTTTGTACAACACGAAGCTCAAGGTCCAGGGTCGTTCATCAGTGAGTTGTAACAGTATATGCCTGTATAGGGGGGAATTACCCCGCCCCTTTTTGGACGAATTTGTAATATCTGTGGGCCTACAGGAATAATTGTGGGTACCGCAGTTCCACCCGAGACATAGTCCAGGCAGGAGCTCATTAATAGAGTAACAGTAATAGATTGTCGAGTAATAGATTGTCGTGATTAATAGATTTGTTGGGAATTAATAGATTTTTGAGATTAACAGATTTGTCGTTGAGAATAATAGAGTTTTTGGAGGATATTGGAGAGATTAACAGATTATCGAGTATTAGAATTAATTATTGAGAGGGGTGGACAATATCCAGTAGAAGGAAGCCACCTGGACAACCCAATCGAGACCCTGGACCTTTGCAACGAGCTGAGTGAGTTACGTAACATCCATAACTTCTCAATTCATTTTGTCTTTTGTCTCGAGTCCAGTGGAGGGAATTTTCCCTCCTTCTTTCCATTTTTTCTAAAGATTTATTTTGAGTTTATTGAATTATTACTATTATTTGAGTTATTTCTGCTTAACAGTGCATTGCAATCATTAATTATTGCTAAAGAGGCAATTGTCCTCATTAATTTTGAGTTTATGATTATATAGAATCCTGAAATTAATTTTCTTTATATTATTATTATTTTGAATATCATCTTGAATATATTTTATTCTTTGGAGCATAAAATTGGTATTTTGCGTTTCATTTGGTCAAACCCAGGAGTGCGAAGAGGGAGTATCGTCCTCCCTTCCCCTTGTAAAGTAGAGTACGGGTAAGTTTAAGTTTTTTCAGTCATAGTTGCAGTCCGTCTTTTGTCTATTTTCTCCGGGTTGAGCAAAATAGTCTGGCGTCCAAGGCAAAGGGCGTACATAATTATCTATAAAGTATTAATCATTAATATCGTGGAAATCGTCACAAGTTTGTTAAAATTCAAGAAAACTATCAACCGTTGTAAATAGTGTATATTAACTTCGACAAGTGGATAAATCCACGAATAAATCATAACTCGAATGTTAAATACTACTTGTGTTATTTGTTCACTAAGTCCGGCACTTTCCTAATTAATTTACCACCCAAAACCACCCACTATCAAGTTCCTCACCAAACAAATGGTCCTTCGAGCCGGATTTGGGTTTCAAGTGTATAAAATCAGTGCTACATTATCAAAGTGATCAAGGACGTTTCGTGTATAATTGACTTTCGTATTATACCGAGCATCAATTTATTCGGACAAAGTTGTGACTCTAACAGTGTAGTGCCCAGGTTGTTTACATTCCACAGGGAATTCGGAGAAAACAACGTGCTGATCACGTGCACTGTGAATCTCTGTTGACCACAGTTGACCTTGGCAACAGTGTGCAACTCTAACCGCTTGGCAACGAATTCATCAACTCAAGCGGTGATCATCGCTCTCTATCTCTACAGCCGTCGGTAATTACCGACGCGTGAGAAGTCACTCTCAAGGTAACATATCAAATTCTACTTAGTCCAGAAATTCACCATGCCTGACAAGTAGGAAGAACAGCTGTCAGACACAGGCACCATCATCGAAGGTAATAATCCTGACAACAATCAGGATAATCAGTTATTAGATGAAGCAGCAGGAGGAATCATTCCACAGATCAAAGTTGATCATGAAGTCGATGGAACTATTAAGAAACAAACTCTATTCCCTCCTCAAACCCCTCAGATACATCAGAGACGCTCTGATTTAACTCAATCCCAAAGTATTGGCCTGACACCCTCTCAACGAATGCAACATAATCAGCTTTTGTTTAAGGTTCATACTCTAGAAGAAATCCAAGCAGAATTGTCTAGGCTTATCAACAATCATGATGATCTCACTCTAGATGAAGTGGAGGGCCAAGAGAAAACTATCGATGGAGAATGGCAGGAGTTACTCATTCTGCAGGGCAGATTGATTGATGGAATTCCTGTAGATCATGCCCACACTACTCAAGACATGTTCCAGAGAGCAGCCATGTGTAAACGCGACTGCCTTAAACTCATCTATCGACTGAAAGGCCTTCTCAGAAAGAAAGACGGTGAGAAAAGTTCACCACCCTCAAATCAATCAGCCCAATTGAGAAGAATTGGAATTCAACCCTTTGATGGGAACATTATCAAATGGAAACAATTCAGTGACTTGTTTCAGGCTCTGATTGGTAATACCTCAAGTAGCCCAGTAGAGAAGTTTGCACTCCTCAAGGAGCTCCTTCGAGGCCCAGCTGCAGATCTTATATCAACCTTCACAGTGACTGCAGAAAATTATGAGAAAGCATGGCAGAAACTTGTGAAGAAATATGAGGATCCTCGACTCATAGCTCAAGCTCTATTTAATAGGATTCTCGAGCTTCCTAAGATAAATAAAGCCAATGCTGATAATCTGACTGTAAACGCTGCTGCAGTCACAGAGACGCTGGATCAACTGATCGTGATGACTGAATTATCAAAAGAGGATCTCATCGAACAAATGTTAGCTCATCTATTAAGGAGGTCACTCGATCATGAAACTTTGAAACAGTGGGAACTCAAGCTTGGAGAGTCAAAGGATTTCCCCACTCTTTTTGAGTTCACGACGTTCATTGAATCTTGTGCCAGAGGGCTCAATGCTGGCCACAACATTCACATGAAATTATCAGAAGATACAAGAACATCATCTAAATCTAGAAAGAGAAATGTCAGCGTAGCAGCAACTCAACAAGTAGAAGATGGGACACCAGCCAAGACACTGCCATCACAGTGCTGTGCCTTTTGCAAGGGTCCACATTTTATTGCTAATTGTGAAAAATTCACCAGTCTGACGCCCATCAAGAGAAATGACTTCGTTAGCAGTAACAGACTCTGTTTCAACTGTCTGGGTCCACACATCTTTGCAAAATGTAAATCAAATAAAACCTGTTTTACATGCAAACGTAGACACCATACGTTGATTCACGCTGGCAGCTCGTATACAGCTGATTCACCCTCATTTGACAACAGCTCAGCTCCAGTGGATTCACCCCAAACAACGAGCAAGAGCCATGCAGATGCTTTATCGTGAGTGAATTTCAATCCAATCAATTTATAATCAATCTCAAAACTCATTGATCATTCTCAATCACAGCCTTTAGAGTATCATCATCAGCAGTAAACAACAACTATCAAAGGGTCAATCAGCTAATAGAGTCAACCAACGAGAGAGATCATCAACCAGAACGTGATCAACAATTTGTACTGTTAGCGACAGTCCAGGCTAACGTACTGTCTCCAAAAGGATTTTCCATTGCATCAAGAGTGCTAATTGATCAAGAATCAGAAGTATCCTTCATCTCTGATCAATTAGTCAATCAGTTACATCTCAAACGAAGGTCTTCAACTATCGAACTCATAGGAATTGGTGGAGTTAACTCAGGCTGCACGAGAGGAGTAGTATCAATTGTACTTCAATCAGTGGATGGGTCTCAACAGGTGCTCATCAATACCCACATCCTCAAGAAACTCACGGCAAGATTGCCAACGTTCTCGTGCACATCAGCAGATATCGGCTCATTCCAAGATTTAAATCTAGCCGATCCATATTATCTAAAGCCTGGTCCAATAGATATCATCATAGGGGCTGACAATTATGGGCGGATTATCAAAGATCAAGTTGTCAGGTCCAGAAAATCTCAAGTAGTTGGCCAACAAACAGTATTTGGTTGGGTATTATCAGGTCCAATCAACTGCACAGGCTGTTCATCAAAGACTTCCTTAACTGCAGTACGGAAATCTCCAAATGAACACCTCCTAGAGCTTCTCCAAAAATTCTGGATCCAGGAAGAATCACCAGTTCAACAAATTCAACATTCAGAGCTTTCACCAGACGAACTCGAGTGCAAAAATCATTTCAAATCAACGCACAGTAGAGATGAAACCGGGCGCTATATCGTCAGAATGCCTCTCAGGACTTCAACAGCAGCCCTCGGTGAGTCTAAATTCAAGGCCTCACGACAGCTACAATCTGTCATGAGATGTCTCAAGTCGAATGAAGCCTATTCCCAGCTCTATAGAGAGTTTATCAACGAGTATGAGGCACTGGGACACATGAAGAAGGCACCAGAATCTCCAGAACCCACTCCAGCGTACTATCTACCGCATCATGGGGTTCTAAGAGAGGATGTCGTTACAACAAAATTGAGAGTAGTTTTCAATGGCTCAAGTCCAAGTTCATCAGGAGTATCGCTAAATGACATTCTCTATCCTGGTGGAAAACTCCAAGTCGACGCTATGAACGTCTTAACATGGCTTAGAAAACACAAGATCGTCGTTGGTGCAGACATCGTCAAGATGTTCAGACAGATTCGAGTTCACCAAGACGACTGGGATCTCCAGAGAATCCTGTGGTCCAATGAAGAGCATCAATTGATAGCATATCAATTAACCACAGTTACCTATGGTCTCAACTGTTCACCATGGTTATCACTCAGAGTACTTCAACAATTGGTCGATGACGAAGGTCATCGTTTCCCAGCAGCAATCGAGGCACTCACAAAAGGTCGTTACGTAGACGATATCTACGGCGGCGCAGAATCACCAGAAGCGATTAAAGAGATCGTTGAGCAGTTAAAAGGTCTCTGCAAGGCAGGGGGTTTTACTCTACAGAAGTGAAGCAGCAATTATCCAGAAGCATTAGAGGAATTGGGATTATCTACAGAGAATTCAATTGTCCAATTTGAAGAGGCTGTCATCAAGGTACTGGGATTGTGTTGGCATCAAGCTACAGACACATTCAGGTACAAATCTAAGAAATTCAATTCATCGACATTCACTAAGAGATCAGTGCTATCTGAAATAGCCCAAATCTTTGATCCATTGGGATTTATTGCCCCAGTTATGGTGCGAGGAAAAATCCTAATCCAAAATCTATGGAAGTTAAAATTGAGTTGGGATGATCCACTGCCTCTGGAATATATCAGACAGTGGAGGTCATTCAGAGAAGACATCACCGAGTTAGACCAAGTTTCAGTACCCAGATGGTTGAAACTATCATCTGAGACATCGAGCATACAAATCCATGGGTTTGCTGATGCCTCAGCATCAGCTATGAGTGCAGTAGTGCACATACGCACCAAGAAATTCAACGAGCCAGCCTCAATAGTATTATTAGGTGCTAAAACAAGGGTAGCACCAGTAAAACAAATGACAATACCTAGATTAGAGCTAACAGCTGCTCTTCTATGAACTCAATTGGTATCAGCATTTCATCAGACGATGCAACTCAACCAAGTAGAAACTTATCTATGGACAGATTCATCAGTCGCTCTGGCTTGGATATCAAGTCATCCATCAAGATGAAAAGAATTTGTACACAATCGAGTTACAAAAATTCAAGAAAATCTACCACAGGCGACTTGGAGACACATCAGCGGCAAGGAAAATCCAACTGATTGTGCCTCTCGAGGCATCTCAACTAATCAATTAGTGAATCATCAATTGTGGTGGTCAGGACCTGAATGGCTGAAGCTAGATCCTGAACAATGGCCACAATCTCCAATAGATACACCAGCAGAAACATCACTAAAAGCAAAGCCTTTGCCAGCACATCCAGTCACTATCAAAGTTCATGCTTTAGCAGAGCTTTTCGACAGATACTCAACGATAGAGAAGGTTCTGAAGGTCACGGCTACCCTGAATAGAGCAATTGAGAGGTTTAGGAGAATACCAGTACCCCAGACACCAACTCCAACTACAGAGGAACTCAATGAGGCCAGATTATTCTGGGTAAAAATCACACAGTGTCAGTACTTTGCCTCAGCTCACAAGGTACTTGAAAGAGACCATCAACTTCCACGAAATCATCCATTAGCAGTGCTCACACCTACCCTAGATGAGCATAACATTATCAGACTAGGGGGACGTCTCAAAAATTCAATGTTAGATCCTGATGAGAGTCAACCAATAATATTGCCTCGTCAGTCTCGTTTTACCACTCTGGTCATCGAAGAAGCCCACCGACGAACACTCCACGGAGGGACTCAGATGACATTAGCCTACACTCGACAGAGATATTGGATCATCGGTGGCAGAAACACAGTAAGAGCTTATATTCAACGTTGTGTTGTTTGCACTCGACACCGAGGAAAGCAGGCTGAGCAATTGATGGGCCAATTGCCAGCAGTTAGAGTCTCACCAGCACGAGCATTTCTCCACACAGGAGTGGATTATGCAGGTCCATTCGACATTCTCAAGTGGAGACCAACTAATGCTCAACCAGGATCAGTACACATAGCTGTTTTCGTGTGCTTCACCACGTCAGCAGTTCATCTAGAGCTCGTATCACGACAATCAACAGACGCATTCATTGGAGCGTATAAAAGATTCACAGGTAGACGAGGAATCCCAGCATTTATGTACAGTGATAATGCTACAACATTTACTGGGGCATCAACAGTACTTGAGAGGATATATCACCAAAATTCAGATGAAAATCAACGAATTCAAGCTGCTCTTGCTACCAATGGCACTCAATGGAGTTTTTCACCACCAAAGGCACCCCATTTTGGTGGCAAATGGGAAGCAGCAGTTAAATCTGTGAAGCATCACCTCAAGAGAGTTCTGGGCACCACGACACTGACTTATGAAGAGCTCAACAGTGTCATAATTCAAATAGAAGCCTGTCTCAACTCCAGGCCAATCTCTCCATTATCTGATGACCCAGACGATCTCCAAGCACTCACTCCAAGACATTTCCTGATCGGAGAACCTTGTTAAGGTTTTTGAGACGTTTTTATTTAATTTTAACCAACCTTAAGGGGACCTCAGAGCTGATCGGACCGTAACTAGTTACAACAGGAAGAAACCAAGAGAATAGGAATGTGGATTTCTTCAGTAGTAGGGAACAGGTTGCGTGGGATTAGGTACTAAAGTACGTAAATGGAGCCACAACGTCACAGTAAAGAGAGAAAAAATAACGAAGGCAAAGAGATGAATTTACACACTTTATGAAATTAATTTATTACCGAGGAAATGAAATACACACACCGTTCAAGATAAAACCGAAAGAAAAAAATAGGAAGGAATAGAGGAAAATAATAATTAGGTCTAGTTTGATCTCTAAAATTAACTTACAGTAGTTGGTAGGAGAATCTAGGGTGAATCACCCAGGTATGACGACTCTGGAAGCTGGCGGCAGGTACCGATACAGGTGTCTTTTGTAGTAGGGCCGGAGCGCCGGAGGTGTCAGCGGGGTGCAGACCCCAAAGTGTCGGTCGTAGACTGGGTTATGACAGGTGGATGACCTCAGCTGCAGGTTTTTACTTGTGTAGAGTAGAATTACGTCCCCAAGTTTCGATGGCGTGGCGGATGGCCAGCTCGGACTGGATTTTGATGTAGAACCAAATGATTGCGAAAATCAGGGTGATGGTCAGCAATGTTCGCATGAGAAACAGCAGGATGAAAACACTGGCGTTTATAATTGCAGAAAGAGCCAGTTCGGTGACGCCTCGTGATAGGTTTTGGTGCAAAACCCTCACAACGGGAGTTGTAGACTTTCTGAGACTCGTCGAGGTGTTTTCAGAGCGAATCACCCAAGTGAAACCTCGTTACCAGACTTGGTACTACCGTATCAAGATGTAAACTCTTATGAAGGAGTTGAAGAATTAAATGACTTAGTACTTGACTCTCTTGTACGGAGAGATGTTCTGATTCTGGTGAGTGACGGACAGAGTCACGATGTAATCTGTGCTTGTTGAAAATTTTGACTGACTGGCTAAGGGTTGCGTCCTCCCTTATATATGATTTTAGGTTCTCTCTCTCGGTGCTATGGTAGAAGATAGGATAATCCCTCCATGCGGGTTTTCTCTCTTTAGCAAAGTTATAAAAAAAGGTTCTTCTCAAAATCTTTCCCGTAATTTCCGTATTTCCATTGGTGACGTGCTACCAGGGTCCGATCTGTTTTACGGAGCCCTATTGCGGCGCGCGCAGGGCACGTTCTCACTCTCTCCGTGCTATGGGCAAAGATAGGATAATCCCTCCCTGCGGGTTTTCTCTTTTTAGCAAAGCACTAAAAATAAGGTTCTCAGGGCACGTTCTCACTCTCTCCGTGCTGTGGCAAAGATAGGATAATCCCTCCATGCGGGTTTTCTCTTTCTAGCAAAGCACTAAAAATAAGGTTCTTTCTTGCTATAATTTCGTATTTCTATTGATCAAGTGTTACCAGGAACCGGACTGACTTCCCTGTCACCCGTGCTGTTAGCCAGAAAGTCTCTTTAATTTATGGCCTTTGACCAATTATAATTTCCGGTAATCCCGTAGTATTGTTGAGTTCTGTGAGGTTCATGTGCCGCAATATCAATAGAGTTTCTACACGGTGTTACACATCAAAGATTCGGTCATGTTGTTTATTGTTGTTAAGCGGGAGGGGGTGGTATTGTCCACCTTTTTGGTCCCAAGGTCCCTTTCTTTTGATTTTCCTGGGAACTTACTCCGTGGGAGAACAGCTGTCCGTCTTTGCAAGAGACAGATCCATCCGCGGTTCAATTTTCTTCACCTTACGTGTTCGGTAATTTATTGTAACAAGCATTTCTTCCTGGCGTTTATTAGATTATATTTTTATGGCTGTTCGGGGAATACA
Organism: Coelinius sp. EB29; assembly: GCA_035578325.1. NCBI lineage: Eukaryota > Metazoa > Arthropoda > Insecta > Hymenoptera > Braconidae > Coelinius > Coelinius sp. EB29. The sequence goes on along the minus strand of JAOZGT010000021.1, from coordinate 1,817,546 downwards.
CTACCCCTCATATTATTGTGGTTCCCTGTTTCCTTTTTTGGCTCTTTGGGTTTTCCATACTCCTGGAGTTTCCGGTAGCGTTTTACGACCGTCTTTCATAGGGTCCAAATGGAGAAAGAGAGAAAAGAAGGGATTGGTTCCACCAATCAGTGTCCCCCAGTTTGTCCTCACAATGTTTGCCTCGATTCTCCCTCCGGATCTCATACCTAGGGTACGTATGTGGCATTTTGGCGGGAACGGTTGAATGCGGTGGTGTGAAGGGGAAGGGAGGGGCATTTCCCTTCTTTTGTGATCTGATGTTTCCCCTTAACGCCTTTTTGGTGGAATCCCTGGAGTCCCCCTTCCTCTCCTTACATTACCGTATTAATTTTTCTTTTCCATACCGACATTTCCTTTACTTTTGTTTAATTAACCGCGGGATCCGCGACAACCTCTCCAAATATTACCAGAAACATCTCTACTTGAAGAAAATCTCAGTAAACTCACCAGATGAAATCTGGTTACTCAAAAAGTTCAACAATTTTGGTCCAGATGGTCAAAAGAGTGCCTCCAACGTTATCAATCAATCTATAAGTGGAAACATCGCCAGGAGAATATTAAAGTTGGAGACATGGTTCTCAAAGTTGAGGAAAACTATCCACCAGCTAAATGGCCATTAGCCAGGGTGATAGCAGTTCATCCAGGCCCTGATGGACTAACTCGAGTTGCTACCATCAAAACAGCAAACGTAGAAGTACCAACTCGAGTAGATGGAACTCCAATCATTGAGAGAATCAACGCCAATCTAGTGGTATTCACCAGGCCAGTTACCAAGCTCTGTCTGTTACCTACAGACCCACCAGCTCCAGATAATCCTCCAGAAGTCAACAACGAAGAAGAAGATGGATGAGGATACCAGCTAGGAATTTAATTCATCATCCCTGATGATGAATGCCCCCGGGATGTTTGAATCGAAAATTATCTAAAATCTCAAATTAGTTCTAATCGGAAATCATCGTTAAATCTCGAGGCCCTTCGGGTCAACGGTCAACTCGCTAAGACGCTCAACCCCAATGAGTAGTAGTCATCTAGCTTTCGAGCGAGGTAGTAGTAGGAATCTAGAATTCAACTAGCACGCATTAAGTACGCAGTATTAATTTCCGCGAGATTATTAATCGAGTTTATCAACGTTTAGAGTCAGTTTCCGGTCAATATTATTGTGTTTATTTAATTATTATAGATTCAATATATTTAATCATCGATTATCTAGTAAATTATCGCAGTAAATCATCAAATAATTCAGTGTTAACTTCAGTGTTAAATTCAATGAACTCAAAGAACTTTCTCACGAGAATATTATCAATTTACTTAAATTTCAGTGTTTTATTCTATTTTCAAGTGATTAAACAGTTTGTTAAAATTCAAGAAAACTATCAACCGTTGTAAATAGTGTATATTAACTTCGACAAGTGGATAAATCCACGAATAAATCATAACTCGAATGTTAAATACTACTTGTGTTATTTGTTCACTAAGTCCGGCACTTTTCTAATTAATTTACCACCCAAAACCACCCACTATCAAGTTCCTCACCAAACAGACCTTTTTTGTAACTGAGAAAATTTTGAATAAAAAATGTCTCTTGACATTTTCCTCTAAACTCACTCAATATCGAGATATTTATACATTTAGAAGATGAAAAAAAAGTCCTGTAGATTTGGATAAATTACTGTTTGGCATTAGCCAAAATATTTAAATGTTTAATATCGTAATTCTCTCATCAGAATAATTGTAGTCGTATGATGGAGCAATGGGACAAGGTCCAGGCCTAGAGTCTCACGGAGGCTCGACATTCTGCGCTGTTGCCAGTCTCTATCTCATGAATGAACTACAAAATACACTCAGCCTCGACCAATTGGAGAGATTGAGACGCTGGTGTCTCATGAGACAGACTGATGGCTTTCAAGGAAGGCCTGGCAAGCCCACAGACACTTCTTACAGCTTCTGGATTGGTGCTACGCTGCATATGCTTGATGTGCAGCAATTTTCAGACGCTGAGGAGAATCGAGAGTTTGTTTTAAGCACTCAGAACAGTAGAATCGGAGGTTTTGCCAAGTCTTATGACACAACAGCTGATCCACTTCATGCTTATTTAGGTAAATCAATAATTTAATAATTTTATGCATTAATTCACCTGTTTTTAAATTCAAAAAATTACAATTGATTTTCTAATTCATTAATTTTTTGTTTTAAGAGAAAAAATGATTTTTTTTTGTACAGGTCTCTCAGGACTCAGTCTCCTGGGAGAACCAGGTCTTCAACCCCTCAATGTTGCCCTCAATATCTCCACTCGTGCCTACGCACACCTCAAGGACCTCCACAAAAAATGGAATGAATAGACAAATAAAATAGCTCTGGTAATTTAATTAAACACAACCCATATCAACGCACAACCTCAGGCGTGTCAATTACATATGAATAATCATGTTGAGGATGAAATTCAAGTATTATAGAGTCGATGAGTGAATATATTGCTGAGGGATAATAAACATGCTTTCATACAGAAAATAAAATCTTTGATTTATTTTTGTTTTATTTAGAAAAAAACTTTAAATCATTTAAAACTTCCAATTGATTTTCATATTTTCTAATGTTTGAGAACATTTTTCATACAAAATTGAGAAGATAAAATCGAAAATGAGTCATTTTTTGGATAAAAATGATAAGAAAAATGTTTTGAAAGATTGAATCGATGGAAATCTAATGAAATTATAAATCATTTTCTCAATTTTGAATTTATCTCGATAACCAGTGTGACGTATTGGGATCGACCAATACGTCGATTTAGTTATTAATTAATGGAAAAGTTAAACAATAGCTGGATGAGAGGAATGAGAAATGTGATTTCTCTTTCCTGCCATCCAGACTTTGGTCAGCAGTCCCACGGTGTCATTTGGACATCGTGGTAAGCAGTCCCACGATTTTTGCAAGTCCAGTTCAGGTGGCCTGAACTGTTTGACTGTCTTAGTTTGTGTCAATGATGGCATAAAAGAGTATTAGTGGAAAAAACCGTGAGACTGCTTAGCTCAGCAACTTGGAACTTTGGCGAGCTTTGGTGGGTCTTCTGGACTCACTAGAGACCAGAGTACGATAGGGAGTGGAGTCGCGAACATCTCCAGGCTCAGGCCTTCGGCCAAAAGACAATAATAGCGAGTCCAAGTTCCAAGTCGAGCTAACATCTTAATTACGCGTATACCGACCCATTTACGAACATTGTCGTGTATTTTAACAACTATCGTGAATATACCATACTTTTACCGATTAATACGCGAGTGTTCAATAACACCTTAACCCTTCATATCCTTCCATCCGACATCCGCCGAGTGAGCGAACCCCCCGTAAGCTCACCGCCGAAGTTAGTCGAGGCGGAGTGAATGAAGGGTTATAATTACTACAACGTAGAAAGGGAGCTTGAGAGAGTCCCTATAGCAATAACCAAGACTATAATCCTTTAACCTTGAGTTCTACCTCCGGGTAAAACTCATAACGTCACACCAGCAATTCTATAAAGAAACGTCAAAAGACATTTTTTGTAGCTGACGAAATTCTCCATAAAAAATGTCTCTTGAGATTTTCTATTTTCGTGTTATATGTCCGCAGCGGAGGACCTTCAGCGCGTTCGTAAGGGGGGATTCGCATTTCATATAAATCTCGAAGCGGGATATAAAATAATTGAGGTAAGATATTATTACTATAACTGAGAAAGCCAGAGAGAATGAACCTCTAAATTAATCTAAAGTTGTTAAAAATTTAATTGGGATAACAATAAGTTCATACTCTCACCTTCCGTTGGGCTTCTATTCTTCTACTGGGTCAATGAAATATAACGATATCACGTTCTCTTTTCCAGGACACGTTCAAGGAAAATGAAATATGTGAATTACAACAAATTGATATGGTGGGTCAATGCCTAACATCCATGGTAACACCTAAACACTCTCCACTGAATGAAATGTTCACATGGCGGTGAGTTCGACAATTCTCAGCAACTAAAACGAATTTTTCTATACGTGAACAGCTCTCTACTATAATTAGATAAAATATTTTGCATTAGTGTATGACACTATTGAATTTTCCAGCGTTAGAAAAGCAGTGGAAGGCGGTCTGACAAAGAGACTGAGAAAAATTTGGCATTACCAATGTCCACAGTGTCCAGAGAGCTACAGTTCTAAACCTACTCCAGTGTCAATGCAGCAGTTCAGTCCGGCCATTTTTCTTCTACTCATGGGCTTCAGCTTATCTATTTTGATATTTATGATTGAGTATTTATATTATTGGAAGTGGAGCGCTCATAATTTAGATGTTGACGGTACCAACTCTACAGTGACTACGGATGATATTCAAGAGCGAACTCGTATTATCGAAGGTTTCCACCTTATCAATGATGAATGAAGGGCAATATTCTGGGTATAAGGTAAAACTTTGGGCATGTTTAGAACTGTATGTTTTTCAACTGCATGGTCATCAGCTCACAGGAGCCAAGATGTATACAACTAAGTTGTACACATCGATTTAATGACTGAATAAAATGAGAAACACACCGATATAAATTGGTACAAAAATCTGTGATTCATTGGTGTTGTGTCCAAGAAAATGGATACAGCTCACATGGTATCTTACTGACTGGCCAAATTCTTTTTTGGCACATTTGAATATCATGTTGAATGATTCATTTAGCCATTTATGATTTGTACATCTGTAACAAGGGTATCGGTTTCAGCGGATGTTTCCTCTGATTCGCCATAAAAAGCTCACCGCCCTTTTAGAATATCCTGGTACAGAATGGAATGGGTACTAATTTAATTAATGGTTGATACCTAAGAGTACGCAAAGATTATCCCCAATGTATTCTAGATACAATAAATTATTAAACATCTATCTTGTTACATGGAAAATATTCACATTTATATATGAAACGCAATATAAAACTACTTTTCATGTATCGTACATGTCAAAAGCATCATAGGGGAACGGCCACACCAAGAAAAACTAAGATTCGATGGTGCCCATTGGACCGTTGTTTTGTGGGAAAAATTGGGCACTGGCTACCATAGAATGTGTATGACTCTCTCAATAAAGAAAAATCATACACAGCTCAATTGTATACTTTGCATCGTTTGGTAGGAATGAAATGGAGATTCTATGAATAGAAACAGGTACATAGCACAAAAGATTGGAACCAACAAAATTTCCACAACGTTCATCATATTATACGAATCGGGCGCACAATTTCTGAAACATTGGAGAATTCTACATTTTCATATCCATTCGCCGTGAATGTCTACATATTTACATTTTAAACGGTGGATCGTCAATTAAATTCCAATATCTCGTGCTAGGTGTAGATACAATTATATTATACTCAGGTTAAAATGAAAATTACTACTTTTTTCTACAATAATCATTCACATTTTGAATCAGGCACATTTATGCAAGACGTATGAGTACATATCTACGACATTATTTGGAGAGAAACATCCAAAGTGGGAGAAATATCAATCAAGTGTGCCCAAAATTGGAGTTATTTCTATATGCATGAATGTCTAATGGAAAGGCACTAATGTACGATACATGAAAAGTAGTTTTTTATTGCGTTTCATATATAAATGTGAATATTTTCCATGTATTAAGATAAATTTTTAATAATTTATTGTATTTAGAATACATTGGGGATACTTTTTGCGTACTCTTAGGTATCGACCATTAATTTAATTAGTACCCATTCCATTCTGTTCCAGGATATTCTAAAAGGGTGAGCTTTTTATGGCGAATCAGAGGAAACATCCGCTGAAATCGATACCCTTGTTACAGATGTACAAATGATAAATGGCTAAATGAATCATTCAACATGATATTCAAATGTGCCAAAAAAGAATTTGGCCAGTCGGTAAGATACCATGTGAGCTGTATCCATTTTCTTGGACACAACACCAATGAATCACAGATTTTTGTACCAATTTATATCGGTGTGTTTCTCATTTTATTCAGTTATTAAATCGATATGTACAACTTAGTTGTGTACATCTTCGCTCCTGTGAGCTGATGACCATGCAGTTGAAAAACATAGTTCTAAACATGCCATTCTGAGGTACCGATCATGTGAAATTTAGCTGATCGGAATGTATTTATTATATACTGTCAGATTCCTACTTACTCAACAGTCGAGATGATATCGCATTGTTGCCTAGGACATGAACCATTGACTTATCGATCATATATGTTGATAGTTGTGCACTGAAATTGATGCAGGTTTTATCATAATAATGAATCATTATAAAACCTGAAGATTAAAAAAAATAAATATAAATAAAAAAAACCTCCAGCTGAATGTGATCTGGGACATGTATAATGTACTCTCAACAACTCTTTGAACTCTTGATACGAACGACTGCAAGAGCAAAATCGAAAATATCACCTAAATAATTCTCAAAATTTCTGAGATCTAAACTAAACCAAACTTGTTGACCGTTTCAATCTCCATCCGATTCTCTCTGAATCTGGATGATTCCTCTATTGACATAATAATAATAAAACAAATATAGAGTTTCTAGGCAAGGTGACATGTCCATTAAAATTATTTATACACACGGCAAAGAAACAACGCTCGATGACCCGCTACATGCCTAGCGTCAATAATCGATCTTCATTTTTTTTTTCCATTTAAAAAGATACAAGGTTCATTATATTTGAAAAAATTGAATGTGATCAAGCACTGGAAATATTCATGTGTGACTAACTCTATGTACAAAATATATATAATGAGATATAAAGCAGCTTTTGCAGGAAAACTGGTCACAATGTGTGAGTAGGAAGCATCTCATGTACTTCTCGAGTTACGTGGGATGGGTTGGTTTATCCTCTGATGATGCATTCTCCCACCTCAGCAACTAGTGATCCCACCAAACAATTGATGCATCGATATTCCTGATGTCTCTATTGTCCGAATAGTGATGCTCGCTTGTGAGCCTCTTCGAAAGCACTTTTCGACACTTTTAGAATTACAATCAGATGACCAGAAATCATATTGAGGGTAAATTAATGAGAAAATGAAATAGATTTCAAGGGATTTCAGGAAACGGCAGTGAAAAGTCATATTTGCATATCGGGTAAGTGACAATGAATTATGGAGTTTGAGTTAAATGACGTGGAAAATAAATTTCAAAAATCAATGCAAAAAATAGGGGATCCTGTCGTGAGATGATATTTCAAGATACAAGTCACTGAGTGAAATCAACAAACGAACACATTGAATTCCACGACGAAAGTCAGACACGGTTGGAAAGAGAAGGAAAAACTCTCTATACTATTCCTCCCCCTCCCCCTCCTTCCCCCTTCCTCCATATGGATCAATACCACCAACTTCGTGACGCGGACGTGACGTAGTTCGAGGCATACGATAGAAGGGTAACATGTTGGGGCACATGCAGTGAGGGAGTTGAGGGATCAGTGGCTGCGGTTCAAGGACTCTCAGGGGTGATCAGGAAAGAAGTGGAAAAAGCGTGGATTTAGTACACGTTTGGTCAGACGGGTTAATGTGTTTTTGTACACCCACAGAATAGATGCATGATTGATAATGTTGGAGTTGAGATACTGGATTGAATGTTTGATAGAACCTGAATTTTAATTTAGAAATTTGGAACAATATTCTCAATGATTCAAGGAAATTATCCCTCTTTTGCATAAACCAATTATTTCCAAAATTGAAAACAGGACAAATGTTGAATCATCATCATTCTCTCCTATTTTCCAGTGCTCAAGCTTCTACAAACTAAATCCAACTTTTTGAGGCGAGAAATTACCTTTGGTTACCGCAAAAACTCGTTGATTGTACCCACTCTCAACCCACTTTCTAGGTATAACCCGAGGCATGTTTACAAGTAACCCCTTTCAACGAATTGTGTTTGGTTCTCAAGCTTCCAATTGGCTGTCTTGGAAGAAATGACATTTTCTGTGGAAAAACAAGAATAATAATAATTTCGAAAGTTCCAAAAACTTTCCACTGGATCTTTTGCATTCATTCATGTCAGATACAGTTGCAAAATATCCTCTTGTCTCTTTCCATAGTTCCATTATATTGACAGTTGTTGAACTTTCCTGACGCCACTGGCAATTTTCTCTCGATTCTGAGCACTCAGAGAAGGAATTCAGGAAATTCCTCAGTCGAAGATGATTGATATCTTGAATTTTGGAAACATCTAACCTAATGAATAAAGAGAAATGCAATTATCAGGACCTGCATCAAAATTCATACCCAATAATGGACCAGAGTGCAGATATGTTATGTTGATCGCCATCAGTTACAGGAGTTGAGTTGCTTCGTAGGAGCTTGATGTTGCATTCCAAGTAGGTGATTGTGACTCCAGTTTTGGTGCTTTGGGTGGCAAGAACTCCCCCCTGGTTTCGTTCAATACGCGCGCGCGCGTTTTACGGCATCACCCTTGTCGTTGAAGCCTGTGAGCAGTGCCGCTACAGCTCTCGCAAGGGATACCCGTGATTTGTTTCATTGTTTGCAATTCCCTCCGGCATATTTTTCCCCCCCTCCCCAACAAGTATAAAAATAGTGCACCCGGGCAGTTACACGAATTATTACGGGTCATTGCGAATAAAAAAAAAAAAAAAAAAAACGGGCGATATAATGTCGATAATTTGTGAATTTGGAAGGTCACTCACCTGAATAATCGCGAGTGCAGTGTTGTGCGGCACAAAGTAAACATCATATTGTAAAATCAATTAACATTTTGAATAATTCATTATCATCATATGATTGGTGTTCTCAGTGTATAATAAACAAGGGTTTGTGCTGCTGTTGTGGGGCAGTTTAGCAGGTCGATGGTGTTGGAAAGTGCGAAAGGTCACGGGGGTTACGTGGTGATCTCTCATTATATGTTCATAGATGGTAATCGAGGCGTCGTTATCGGTATCCGTCAAGATTGAGGTCTAAATCCTTTGGGTATAACAACGAAACTGAGTAATGATCTTTTATGAGGAGTCAGATAACCCATCACAACCGTTGATTAGCCACTGATTGGTGTCCTTGGTCCATCTCTCCAGAGTAAAGACGAGGGAGATGAGAGAGACATTGGGGAAGGGTAGTGGCCTGGTGTATATGATCATGTTGGCAGGGTCAGGGTGTCTCGGGGGCTCATTCCCCCCTCAACAACTCAACTGATCCTCGTAATCCTTATTCTCAAGTCTTCACGCACCCCTGAACATAGCCCGCGCCCTCTCTTTCTCTTTCACACTTTCAGTCTTTTTTATCTCTCATGTTTTTTCCTTACCCACTTACTTCCACTTTGTTATTTCTTGAAGGCCACTCTGAGATACCCATTGCCTGTGACTGAACTGCGATTTCCTTTACTCATATTTTCTTATCTAGAGTGAATATAGATTTACTGATAGAGAATGTGAAAATTGACAATGATAATGAGGAATTTGATTAGACTAATTTGTTTATAGACAATTAAAATTAAAAATTTTCAACTCATACTACAGATAATTAAAATAGTGCTCAGAAGATATAATATAGTCATTGATAAATTAACAATATTTTTAAGGAATTATGAAACCAAACAATAATAATAATAATGCTCATCCGATGACTGTGACTAGATAGCGCGAGCTGCTTCGTGAATAACAATAAATCACTGCACCTGTAGTTTCCTCTGAGTTCTCTAGAAACTTAGATAACAAATGTGTGAAATCATCAAGGCTCCAGTCAATTTTTCACAAACATAAGTCAGCATTATGTCGTGAGTAATGCGCAATGATTGAGGATATCATCTTGCTGACTAGTGAATCGTCGCATTTTGCGATAAATTGGAGACAACTGTTCACAATTCACATGATTGAATTGTCCCTCTGGAGAACAACGATGAGGGCTATTGATAGTACATTGATGAGGATGATTCGCACAAGACGTGGTGCAACAAGCCAATGACATCCCGACGAGCCGGGGGCGAGGGGTCAAAGTCACCTCGGAGTCCCTCGAGCAGTGGGTCAGAGGGCAATGGCTTCGTAAATCGTCCTCATGTCACCAGTCTCTACCTCAACAATCCAAATAATCAAGATTTGATCAGACCCGATGAGCCTAGTACAAGTGGAAAATTGAGCACTACCGATGTTATACTATCATCGTCTTCCTCATCCTCATCATTTTCCACCTCCTCACCACTCTCAACACCACCATCATCATCAGCTGCACAATCTTCATCAAGATTGGGACAGTCAGCAAGGAGAATCAGGTGGTCTGGTAGTGATACACGTAGACGCAGATGTTGGGAGGTGGGTGGAGATGCTAAGGAGGAGGACGATAGGTATACGAGGTGTAGAATGGATGAGGAATCATCTACGAGACACTCGGACGACTCGTCGAGACTATCTCCATTGTCACCGAGTGGTTATGAAGTCTTTGATCAGGATGACAGCTCGGAGAGAACTCTTAGGCAGTATGCTAATGAGGATTTGGAGCCTGATATTGTTGTGGATGCCGATGTAGGGGGTGATAGAGTGAATGAAAGTTTTCGAAGCAACATGGACGATTCGTCGAGTTTATCGGCTATTTTCCCACGGTGTAATCCGAGGTCGCAGGATGACAATAATGATGATGATGATCTTCCAAGGAGGATTAATGATGATGATGATGATGATGATGATGGTGATGATGATGATGATGATCCCGACAAGGGACAGAATGGGGAGATTGATGAAGATCTGCACGATGTCAAGATGCGTTTTCGATCGCAGGATAGTACACGTCTGAGGCCACCGCTTGTTGGTACTGCTGGTACGTCAGCGGATTCAGGTACTGGGGATTCTGCTAGTGCTGAAATACTTGTCGATATACTTGGCACACCACAGCAAGTACTGTCTGATGATATTCTTGAAGATAAAAGTGTTGATCCTACATCTCCAGATAATAATGATAGTACTGGTACTGTCATCAGTGGTAAAGGCAATGTTAGTGGTTATGGGGGGACTAAAAATAGTAAGCATAGTGTTAAACCGTTTACTAAAGAGAGCCTTGAGAGACTTGAGAGCAGGACTGTTCAGCTTGTTAGGGACTATGGCTTTCAACCAAGGAGAAAAACATCTGTTGAGGATGGTGCTATACTTCCACACAAGTTTGAACCATTTCCGTCTAATCTGTATGGAAGACCACTCGAGGAGATTGATAATTTCATCTATGACGAAGTGAGTGATTCATTTTATTTCGATCATTTTCGTTAAACTAAATTATTGCATAGATTGATGCAAACGAAGAAAACTGCGAATACCGAAAATTTGAATAACGAATTAAATTCTGGTAATTCTCATGCATGCAGAACATAATTTTGTCCCCTACCCTGTAGGCAAAATTCAATTTTATCGTTTTGTTTGACTGGATTGAGCCAATAGTGTATTAAAATTATCCGATTTGGAATTTTCCATTTGGATTTTCATATCCTCCTCCGATAATACCATGCTCATATTAGAATTTTTTTTTTTCATCGATTGTAAAGCATTCACATTCGTCGGGATAATCCCGCCGTTTCCTGGAGAATGGAGAGAATATACGAATTAAATGAGGTCTGTCGTATCATGGATGAGAAACATTGTAAAAAAAAAACTTACCAGCATTTTCTTCAACGTCAGGATTGCTCAATTTTTCATCATGGCTCTATTGTAGTGGAGACTGTACTTATTCTTTCATTTTTTTTTCCTAACTGGAGAACAGTGCAAGCTAAATGGGAATAGCAAATTTCTCATCCTTGACCCCGTGTGGAATTCTTCGTACTATGATTGTACCGCATTGGATTAGTCTGTGGTGTTAAAAGCCTTCAGTTGTATACAATACAAACAAAAGGAGCGAATGAGTGTGTGTGTGTAAACAGAGGGGGCCCCAAGGATGTATACCGCATAGCGACATATACGAGGCGTCACGCCATTCAGAGGGACATGAGGAAAACACATCGGAAACGCGTGTATATACTCCCTCTGAGTTGCCTCATTTTATCCCCTCGGCTTTTTCTCCCTTCGCCCCTCACCCCAGTGGTTTGTTGGATGGAGATGAAGCTTGTGTGCGGGAAAATCATGTGCAACTGATATAATGCCATTGGCGCTTCCCAGAATCCATGGCATTATATTCTATATGTGTCGCGCGCTATGACTCTTGGCCATTCGCAAAAAACGTTTTATCGAATCTAGTCACGAAATATATTCTCCATTTTTATGCAAAGATATTCGCTCGAGTGAGAAAAAAATTGAGGAAAAATTTTTGAGGGTGGATTCATGGATTATTCTTATACATTGCGACAAGTTTTTAGAGGAATTTGAGGAGTGAAAAATTTCACTATGAATTTGTTGATTAAACTACATATTCAACCCTCAAATTAGCTGCGTAAGGATGAAAACAACTCGTTCAATTTATTCCATTCAAATTGAAAATGATTAAAATTTCAATAAAAATTACAAAAATTTGTTTTCACCATTTACATAATAAATTCAAAAGAGTTGAAGCAAATAATCTTGACCCATAAATTCTAAAATAGCACATGTTGCATCCTCTCAATTCTATCTCCACTGCTGACTGTTAGAGAGAAGAAATTCGATAAATTTCCTTCAAAATAGAATTTATATCGATCGAAAGTAAGATTTACTGGGCAAACAGTGTTTCCTATTATATCTTCAATGTTTTTCACTATCTCTCTTATATTTTATCTTCTCAGGAATTTTTCTTTTTCAGTCCATTCGCACCGCTAATCCTGAAAGAAGCTGGAAGAAAGTTGATTTTCTGCACCAACGAGTTGGCTCTCCTCCCAGACAATCTTAAACCACCCCCCACCTCCCCATTTCACTTTTTAGGTTTTTTTATTTTCGTTATCTCGTCTCCAGCTTCGTAAAATATTTAATCGCAAGCGAGTTCATAGATTGGTCCGTCAAGTCCAGGATAAAGAACAAGAGGGTCGAGTTGAGGAAAATAAGAGAGAATAGATATTGGGTGTCATGAAAGGGTCATGGTTGCAACTTGCTGGTGATACAACGAGATAATTTATCGTTTCGGGGCCGCTGCATCGCAAATGCACCTCGAGAAAGGTGCGTGCTACCGCACTGCGTCTACTGACACGATTCTTGAACATACAAACATGCGCACACATAGGATCCTAGAGTGTTTTATACCTTTCAGAGATTTTTAGATGTTTGTATAAGATGAATTATTCGGGTGAAATGCTGAATTTTTGTATTAAATAATGGTTTAAAGAAAAATTGTATCTCAAAGTTCTTCAACATATTCATTTAATTTCATTGATAATGAACTGATGATTTTTCAACGTTTACATGCTGAACAAAGCAATGAACCTAATATTGAACAATTCTCTGTGATTTTTTCGATATTCACTCTCTTTATTTTTCAACGGAAATTGAAAAATTAAAAATCAAAAAATTGAATTGAAGTTTCAATCAAATTGTCAAGTAGAGCTTATCCTCTCCTCTGTTCCACAAAATTCTTTTATGTCGAATAATTGAAACGATGAATCAGGCACGAAAGACAGGGAAAACACAGTAGTCCTTTCTCCACGTTGATAAAGACAAGAAACAATGAGAACACAATGCCTATGTGTAAATACGAGCTTTCACGCATTTACCTTACCCTCGAGGCTGCGCACAACTCAAACACAAAAGCGTAACGCTAAAAGAATCTGTGAATTCTCAACAAAAGTACACTTTTTCATGCTGCACTAGTCAAAAAAGTTTTTGAAGTGAAACTTCTATAGGCGCCTCTGGGTGCGAATATAATACACAGGAGTCCGTATGTAACGAAAAAACCGACACCATCGGGCAGGGGCCGAAGGAGGAGATGAAGGAGGAGGGCCGCAGGAGGGAGGGAAGGGAATTTTCGTAATATCTCCAGAAACTCGACTCCTACGAAGTTTCACTTCAGTCGCGTAACTTTCTACGCACTTAATTTTTTTATATGATACAACATAATCGACCATTTTTTAAACAATATTCATTATTTTTTTATAAAGAGATGTTTGAAAAAGAATTAATATATTGAAAAATGTAATTTGAATGATGCTGATTGTATATTATTTTTTTCAAAATTTTCTCACGAAATTTGATAGAAAAATTCAACTAGTGAAAATCTTTACATCTATAGTGTGCTCAGTACTGTCTACAGAGTATGCTGATGAGCTACTTTAACCTTTCGAATATGGGGTTCATAATTCATTTCAATGCTCATAATTCGTTTATTGATTTTCAGAATTTCTCTATTGAGGAAATTTTGAATTATAAATTGTGGTGTACAAAATGAATTGTTCGCTCCGAATGATTTATAACGTCAGACAGATTTTTCGCCATATGTGAATGCGAATGATCGTAACGTATGATTTATACTGGATATTCCCGCAGAAATAAAAGCCTATATTGGGTTAACCCAGGACATGGCGAAAACGGAAAAGCGAAATAGATATGTGACATGTTTTTTTTTTTCAATTTCCTCTCTTGAAGCCGGACGATTAGTCTGATTAAATGGAAAATAAATTTTAATGGGATCCATTCAATTTTACCACTCTGATGACAAATTTTTGAAATCAATTGCCGCGGTAATGTTTCATTTTACTTTTTATTCTGAGCGTTTGTACCAAAATGATATTTGAAATAAAATCCCAACATTCATGAAAAGAAAAATTTCAATATCTATTAGGTAAATGAATGATGAAAACCGGCAATACCTATATCACACTCTTTCTTGGCCATTGAAACAATATTTTATTTATTCTTCATGAACAAAAAATTGATTTTGTTAAGATATTCAGTGATCCAACTTTTTTCCTTCATGCAATCAATTTATTGATGATTTCTATGGCGACACAATTTTTCACATATCAAAAGAATAATTTTTTTCAATGAAAAAATATTTTGAAAAAGTCTTGTAGCAAAATTAACACGATGATTAAGTAATTGAAAAACATTCGGCTATGAAGTAGTCAACATCAAGATATGAGTCGACATAATTTACGAGTGAATGAGTTTTCAACGAATTTTTTCAAATCATTCATTTGGAAAAAAAAAGTTTCAACACTTCAGTAACAAGTAATATTTAACAATATTCAATAGTTAAAGCTTATATTATAATTGATATAGTGGTGATCTCATTAAATGACAATCTTGCTGAATAAATGCCCAAGTGTCAGATTACATACCCCTCTGCAGGTGTTTATTTCCACAGACTGAATGTGCGTTGAAAGATTCTTGATGTGGGACGACAACCAAAGCTCATGTATATTGCATCAACATGCCCATGCACACATGCATGAATGAGTTTATAGGTAATTTATGTACAGAAATCTTAGAGTAAGTATCGATTACTCGAACAAAGATTCCGCCAATTTTCATTGTGTACTTATGTTTGCGATTGTTTATCACCAATGCCGATTATATTCACGGTAGTAAGTTATTCATGCCGTACATACTGTATGCTAAATTCGATTCCATATTATAAAAGGAGATGTTACGGTAAAATCGTATCGAAATCGAAAACATCGACAATATCTCGAAAGTTGAATGGAGAATAATATCGATATTGATGATGACGTACATCCGGTAAACAAATGGAGGCGCAGGCGCGCGAAGCGCGCACTAAACTCAGAAAACATATGCTAGTCCATATTATAAAAGAAGATGTTACGGTAAAATCGTATCGAAGTCGAAATTATCGAAAATATCTCGAAAGTCGAATGATAAATAATATCGATATTGATGATGACATACATCCGGTAAACAAATGAAGGCGCAGGCGCGCGAAGCGCGCACTTAAGTCAGAAAACATATGCTAGTCCATATTATAAAAGGAGATGTTACGGTAAAATCGAATCGAAGTCGAAATTATCGAAAATATCTCGAAAGTCGAATGATAAATAATATCGATATTGATGATGACATACATCCGGTAAACAAATGAAGGCGCAGGCGCGCGAAGCGCGCACTTAAGTCAGAAAACATATGCTAGTCCATATTATAAGGAGATGTTACGGTAAAATCGTATCGAAATCGAAATTATCGAAAAACACTCGAAAGTCGAATGGTAAATAATATCGATATTCCCGAGTGGAAAATCTCGGTCAGAGGCGTTACATGCCTGATCAGGTACCTGAGTAAGGTCCTGATCAGTGACTGAGCATAGCCTTACCACAATTTCCACTCGGGTTGATGATGACGTACATCCGGTAAACAAATGAAGGTGCAGGCGCGCGAAGCGCGCACTAAACTCAGTAAACATATGCTAGTCTGTGACGAAATTTGTAATGATATTTCGCCCATATTTTAACAAAACCATAACTTCCCATAATCCTCATTGACGAAACGCAAAACCTGGCGGATCATTACCTTCGTTCTCATATGTCCACCATTCTGAAACGACAAAAAACCTTACCGGAACGGGAACTGAACTCTAGGAATAATTCGCAGCTCGATCCAACCTTACTTCAATGATTTAGGGTGCCAGCTGATTTTTAGCAACGCGGAATCAACGAACCGCAACCATAACGAAAACCTTATTAAAACTGAATACTAATTACCCTGGAACTCGAACGACAGAACTGGACGCAGAATAGTGGAGGATATGAGGGTACGGAATTACTCGGTTGCTCAGTGTGCGGGTCGTGGAGAGAGGGGTGGATTCGTTGAACAAAGCAGCAATTACCAGACATCAATTATCGAGAGGAGATATCAAACGAGAACCTTAAAACTAGCTGAAAAAGGTCGGGGTGATAGTCAATAAATAAGCATGGGATAAGTTTTACGTGTTCCTCTATTGAAGTATCTCATATATATACATGATCTGGAATATTCTCCAACCCTTAATGACTAATCCTGTGATGACCAGTTGACTCTGATCAAGCGAAGGAGAGATATCTGAAGTAGGAAGCCAGAGAGACGAGCAGAATAGCCGCTTGTGCGTGCACACGCCAAACGGAGAGAGATAGAGTGAGTGGAGGTAGCGTGAGAGCGAGAAAGAGAGACGCAGCGACGCGATTATTAATGTATGCTACGCTGGATGATTTTTCGCGTAATTTTATTCGCCACTGGAGTAGAGAGCATCGCAGCAATCTAAATATGATTTTCAGAGACGTTAGGTAGCTTGGAGGATCCGAATCCACCAGGAATCAGATATTTAATTGACCAAGATGGCCATTTGTATCGATTTTTCTTAGGAGATAGTGTCTCGCTTCGTGTAAGAGCACGTGGAGATATGTAATGAATTAGCTTTCCGATTTAGTATAGATAGCATATGGCATAGCTGCCGCAAGAAAGCTAATTTTGGCCAAGATGTGTCGAATAGACACGACAAGTGGCCGGAAGCACGATGATTTAATGGGAGTTAGGAGATCAACCATAAATATTGCAGATAACTCATAATTTACTTTCCCCGTACCAAACCGGACTCCATAACATACCATGTAGCTAGTTAGCATAACAGAGAGCAAAGATTGGCAACAGCCATGGGTGCTGCAAGCCTAGCTTCCCTGCTTCTGGAAGGAAGCAGGCTGGACAAAGATCACAGGTAGCACGATTAGATAGCGAGCAGCTCAATTTGGAAGCACAAGGAGCGGTAGCTGGAAGCCCATGAAGAATCTTCATGTTTGATAGCCAGGAGAGAGCGGTAGGCAGCCGGAAGTTAGCCATTCAGATTTAGGTAGCATAAAATAGGCTAAGCGAGCAGTCGAAATCATCCCTGATCTTTCAGAGGACAGAGAGCATCGGAAAAATATAAGAGAGAGCAGAGATAGCATATGGCTCGACTCGGAAGCACGAGGAGCATTTTCACAATATATCTTCTCCAATTTTGGAGAACATAATTTATTGATCGCGCATAGAGTTCGATTTCAGGTAGCATAATGTATCTATTGCGCGTTGAGTCCATTTTCAGCTAGCATGACTTATTTATCGTGCATTGAGTCTATTTTCAGATAGCATGATTGATTTATTGAACATAGCGTCCATTTTCAGTTAACATAATTTATTTAACGCCCATAGAGTCCATTTTCAGATAACGGCTAGAGCCACGGGGTTTAGAGAACGGGTGGTCGCACGAATGCCTGCGCTCACGGCAGCTATTTCGGGTGGCGTCGGTATAAGGGAGACAACATGACGCCGTGAATTTTTATCTCATTTTGCGTGATAACTACCTGAAAATTAATTAAATTCTCCCCCAAAATAAAACCCCAGTACTCACCATACTGGTTTTGATGTCCTGGCCGTCGACTGGACTCGAAAAGCTGGGTTTTTATTAGGGCGTGGCACGGTAATTTTTAATGCGACGCAGTCTGTTTACAGGTACAGTCGAAACAGCAAAAAAGTCCCCTTCGGGTTTCTCACGAGTGTTCCCCCACCAACTCACTCGCACATGCGCATGGAAACCGGGTAACCGTTTACTCATTGAAATAAATCCGTGCGCAACAGAATATAGTCCTGAAAATCAGTTTCGTATTATTATTTCCGTATTATTATTTCATATTCTTTTCGTATATAAAATAATATTGTTTTTGTACGCCTGTGATAGAAGGAGATCGAAAGAATAAATGAAGGATGACAGAAAAAAAACCCTTGACATTTATTTTCTCCCATTTTCCTGCCTATGTGTTATAACTGCCTGTGTGATATATGGATAATTGACATATAAAGCTTCTGTATAATTTATATTATATATGTTGGTGACCGGAGTTTATTTCCCCAACAAAAATTTCCCGGAGAAAATTTCCCGGAAAAAATTTCCCCAGACAAAATCTCCCCTGGAAAAAATTTCCCCCGGAAAAATTTCCCCCAACGAAAATTCTCCCGGAAAAAAATTTCACCGCAAACCCCGGGACTATAACGGCGGGAGCAGCTTATCATCAAAATGTGTGTTGTTCCCCTCCCCCACCCCCCCCCCCCCCGACGGCCACCCCAAACGTCTGTACAAATCTGTTGTCCGGAAAAAATTCTTCCAGGGGAATTTTTCCCACGGAAATTTTTTCCAGGGGAAATTTGTTCCAGGGGAAATTTTTTCCAGAGGAAATTTTTTCCGGGGAAATTCTGGCGGGGGAATTTCTTCCGGGAAATTTTTGTTGGGGAAATAAACTCCTAGAACCATATATGTTATTTGATTAACAACGTATAAAATTTTTTTTCGGATGCACGAAGAAAATTTCAGTTCTAATCACCTAACTTTCAGTAATCGTGGGGCAAAATTCGCGTTCAGGAATTTGTCTTGATTGTAACATCATTGCCACTTGAAAGTAAAGAAAAAATTCGAGGAAAAACTTAAATTTTCCCCTCTATTTTAGAATTTTTCAAAATTGATTTTCTGAACTTTCTTCGAAAATTCATGAGAATCAAATTAATTTTTGCCAGTCATTTCGCCCCACGTTAACGTGAAAGTCACGTAGTTTTTAAAAAAAATTTCTCGCCGTGTGTTATTTCACAAGTGCTTGCCATGAAAATGATTGACTTGAAATAAATAAATAATGATGAGAAACGAACCCTGGAAATTCTCTTCATTCCATTTTCCTCCACATGTGTTATATTAATGAGCATAACTTTCCATCAATAGCACCTGTATAATGTATTACTCATGTAAGTGAATAAACAACGAGTAATAAAAAACAAGCAGGCGGCAGCGACATGCGGCTATAGATTTGTAACTACAGATTTGCGATTGTGGAGTTTGTTAATTTTATATGTGTATTTTTTTTCGCCATCAATCAATTAATGGAGCGCTTCCGAATGATGCTTTCAATCCTTTTCGCGTATTATTATAGTAAATGTTTTGCATTTCATATCTCAAAAGTTGAATATCTCCGGAACCACCTGTCCGATTGAGCTGATTTTAAATACCAAACATGACAATCATGAGAGTCACCTTCATGCCAAATTTCAAGTTGATATCTCCATTTTTTCAAAAGTTAGCGTGTTTACAAGGATTTTTAGTGAAAAACGAAAAAATAGCCATATCTCGAAATTTTTGTATGAACGGGTATACATATTTTGATTGATCAAGATAGAAGACATTGAGACAAAGGTTTTTAAAAAAAAACAAATTAATCGCTTGAGACGTTTTCGAGATATTCGATAAAATCGATTTACATACAACGTTGAATATCTCCGGAACCGCTTGTCCGATTGAGCTCATTTTTAAAATCAAACATGACAATCATGAGAGTCACCTTCATGCCAAATTTCAAGTTGATATCTTTTCTTTTTCAAAAGTTAGCGTGTTTATAAGAATTTTCCGCAAAAAACAGAAAATTGGCAATATCTCTAAAACCTTGCATCGACCGGTATATATATCCTGGTTGATTCAGATAGTAGACAACGAGACGAAGATTTTGAAAAAAAAAAAGCCAGTAGGTTTGGTCATTTTTGAGATATTCACAAAAAACGATTTACAAACAAATCACTATTCCTCAAAAACTACTCAATCGATCGAGCTGAAATTTGGCACAAAATTAGCACCAACTAATACCAATAATCTGACAAAATTTCAGATTTTTCGGAAATGATTTTCTCAATTAATTGGTCAATTTAAGGAAAAGTGACCCCCGAGTGGACACGCGAACAGACGGATATTGGCTCCAAACTTCGTATTTTTACGTTTCAGACCATTCTACATCATTTCCAGCCAAAATTAGAAAATGTAAAAATAGGTCGATGACAATGCTTCCATTCGGAAGCAAAAATAGGAAAATTTTTTTTAATCGGGGTAGAACATCCTTAGACATAAAGAAGTAGAGAGGACGGGAACACACCAAAATATCCGATTCAAAATATCAGGTTCAAAATATCTGGTTTAAAATATCAGGTTCAAAATATCACAATGATAAAATATCACAGAGTCAAAATATCACATTTAAAAATATCACAAGGGAAAATGATGAAAATGATTAAATTTATTTGGATGGATACACTAAATTGACGATTTATTTATTGTGAATTGATTTACATTAGATTCATAATTCAGAATTGAGCATTGATCGAGAATAATGTTTGATAAGGTTTCATTCATAAATTTAGTTTATAGATTTAATGCGATGGCTTTCAAGAAATCGAGTATATTATCACGGTTGTAAGTGGCAGTCAAGCCCTGTAGAGCTTGATCAATTTGCACGTACTTACGACGACGTTTTGCAGCCACAACACGATTAGCACGAATATTTGTCAACGTGAGTTCAACGAGATTTTGTTCAGTTTTCAAGGCCTCAATGAAACGACCAATGGCAGCATGAGAAACTCGAACGCGTTCATTGAAGGCACGATGCCAGGCTTCAGCTGCATTGTTTGTCCTTGGCTCCCCATTCTTCGTTGCATCATGACAATTCCAGAGGGCTGGAGGGAAACGAGGTAAACTACGATTACGACCTGTTTTGCGTCCAATCCAGGTAGATGAAAAATATTCCAGAAGCCCTTCTAGTCGTTCAGAATTAGTGACATAAAATGGTGACTTCACGAGTTGTTCGTAAGCATATATCACATCATCCTCAGGCACAAAGGCTATTGCTGACAGCATCTTTAATTGTAGGCTGACAATTGAGCTTTCGGTATACCAAGCTTTCAGTCCGTTATCTGCAATATGTCTCCAAACACATTGTGTTAGATGGAAGAAGCATCCAGTCACATCAGAGTTTGGAAAAACCTTCTCAAATGCCTTGATGAAACTTAGCTCAAAATCTACAATAAGTCGACGAGGCCTGGCATTACCCATTTGTTCCTTAATCCATTTTAGAATTTTCACATATAATTTCTTTGTTTTTTTCGCGCATAATGCGTACACCAATGGCAGCACTTTATCACCGTGTAGCCCATGAATTGTGTAGAGCTGTGTATAAATTGATGGAACCACATCGAAAGTACCATCAGCCATCCAGATATCGCATTCAGCAAGAAACAATAAATTTTCATTAGTGGAGAAAATTAATAAACGTTCATCATCATTACTGTCGTACATTAAAAATGGGCTTCCTGCATTGGTGATTGTGAAAGGCTCAGGGATGAGTAATTCTTGTCGTGAAGCTGGCGTAGCGAGTTGAGGATTTGTTTGTTTTCTCACACGCTGAATTCGAGTGTTCATGGCTTTGCGCGATGGTAATAATACTTGAGCAGCCTCGGTCATATTACCAATGGTTTGTCCAACGATGAGGCTGGGGGGATCATGTGATTTTGTGGCTTTTTTCTTCATTTCAGCTATTTTCTTTACGGCCTGAATTTTTGCAATATTAGGTGGATGATTATGTTCTGGAATATCACCAATAATGGAACCTGCATTACGTAAATTATTAGTTAATAATCAATTATTAACTCACTTATTTTTTCTTTAATGATAATGGGATAAAAACGCTGTGGGACTTGAGTGTCAAAATATCTCACCTGAGCGTTTATCAGAAGTTGTTCGAATGCAAGCACGGCACGACTTTTCCTTGTACAAAATGCATCGCCAGGTAATGGTATTACCATCATGTATTTTATTGTACAAATGGCCTTCGCAGATGAGCAATGGTTTGCTTTTCTGGCTGTTAACAAATTTAAGGCCCATTTTAGGACGTCCTCACACTCTGATAGTTGATTCGGTACTAATATTTCGTTGGCGTTAATTCACGAATTAACCACAGAAAGGGAAGTGGAGAGCCTACGATTCAGTTCCTCGAAAAGAAAATCAATATATTGATTTGTTTTGGATGGAAGAATCACGCGGTTGAGTTTACACAGTCTACAGAGATTTAAATATAATATTTTTCATATGGGCTATCTGAGAGAATAGAGACAGAGAGAGAGAGAGAGAGAGAGATAGAAAAAGAGACTGGAAATATTTCGACATTTTGGAAAATCAATATATTGATATGTTTTGGATGGAAGAGTCACGCGGTTGGGTTTACAGAGTCTACAGAGATTCAAATACAATATTCTTCATATGACCTATCTGAGAGAATAGAGACAGAGAGAGAGAGAGAGAGAGAGAGAGAGAGATAGAAAAAGAGACTGGAAATTTTTTTCACGTTTTGGTTTTTTTTTCCCCTGATATTGTGGTGTGTAATATTTCGTTGATGTGATATTGTGGTGTGTGATTTTTTTTTTTATGATATTTTGATTTATGATATTTTGAGGTATGATATTTTGAATGCGATATTCTGCATCCGATATTATGGGGTGGACCCGAGAGGACAATTTTTTTTTAATTATTTAAATATAGTGCAATCAAGATACGACTTTGAATGAGAAAAGAAAAACTGCGAGGCTCTTTTGACCTTACGCTACCAAAACTGTTGCAAATAGCATGATAATGTATAGGATTTAATTCATAGAGGAGGAAAATTCCTACAAAAAAGTCCACAGCCTCATTATCCTATCATTAATAGTTTAGGCACTAAGCGCGCCTGAAATTTTAACGCAAAAACAGTCTCTCTCTTAGCGCCAGCATATCTGGTTTAGTAGTGAAATTCGAGAAAACATCCAAAAGTTGAAAAAAATTATTTAGAATAATTGAGACACTCTATCAAAATTTCTTCACATCGAAATTATATTTATTCTATGAATGATTTGGGTATTCAAATTTTGCATCCGAGAAAACATTATGTATTAATTTTACATTTAAAATATATAATTTTGAATAAATACGAAGGTAATATTTTATGGTGTCCGGTATTACCCGACTTGGAGGGTAAGACCGGACAAATCGACTTTTTCGAAAAAAAATAATTATAAAAAATCAGTTGGATTTATTATTTTTTTTTTTTATACACGATTGAAGTAAAATGAATGAACTTCAATTAGTGATTTTTTTAAGTTTCGAGAAAAATTATCAATAGATAATATGAGAAGTTCTGCTTAAGTGTCCGGTAATACCCTCTCCTCCCCTATCTCGAAATCAGATGGATTCAAATGAAAATGCCGAGAGACAAGCTCATAACATTAAATGTTCTCCATGAGAATTATCTGCTTCGAGTCAATAAATAATTTGAATTAAAAAAAGACAGGGATAATAGAGATTCGATTTTTAGAAATCTGTCTTGATTAACATAATCCTATCCCAATAATTTTATTCCTGCCTGTTTGTTTTCAACAATTCTCTTATAACCAATGGAGAAGACGGTCAAAAACTGTTTCATTGTTAAAATTTCGAACGAGGGAAAAATAAAGGCAATAAACGGGAAAGAGAAAGGCCCGCACATGCTCAAATACTTAGGTGCGGGGGCTGTACATCTCAGCCCCTTCGCACCCAATTTTTTTCATAGCGTTCTCTCGCTTGAGGCCTAAATACATGTGCACCAAACAGAATTTATTGGCCTCTTTGTCAATGTAGTCGTTGTCCTCTCTTGGCAAAGGACAATTTTCAGACTTTCTTTCATTTCTTGGTTGACCAGCGTCCAGACAACATCGTTCCTGCCGAGTTTTAACCAGAAAAATACCGAAATTTCAAAATTATTTTCATTACGATCTAGTGATTGGTAGCATGATAATGGTTTTACACAAGTGTATATTGATCTAGTAACGTGATTTTTGTTGATTGACTTTAAAATTCAGGTAAGAAAGACATTTTTCTTCTCTACTCTTTGCTTATATTATCGGTAAATTGAAAGTATGAGAGACTCGTAAAAACTACTCAATTGAAAAAAAAGTTACATTAAGATTTTAAAATTCTTCAATTGAGACCTTCAGAAAATCTCAATTTGAAGCTTGCGTAAATCTTAATTTAAGCTTTTCAAAAATTTCAAATGGAGACTTTTGAAAAGCTCTATTTAAGCTATATGAATTTCTCAAATTGACATTTTGGTAAAGCTCACATTCAGCATTTCGAATGGTACACCATAATAAGGGTGAAGAGAAAATTGAAGAAATTAAATCGGTATCGATTTGTTATTCAATGGTGAGCAATGAGAGAATATTGTTATCTCTTCAGAAAAAAAGTGTGTCAACAAAATGTGAGTCGAGTTCTCCAAGAACCTACAATCAAGATTTTGCAAAAGCAAAAATTTGAGCTTTTGACAAGTTTCAATTTCGGATTTTCATAAAGCTCAATTTCTGCTCTTCGAAAGTTTTAAATCGACATTTCCATAAAGCTTAAATTGAGCTTTACGAGAGCATCAATTTGAGATTATCGAAAACCTAATTTTGAGTTTTGCAAAATTCTCCAATTGAGAGATTCCCAAAGCTCATTTTAAGCTCGTTGAAAATTTCAAGTCAAGCACCGGAAAACTGAAATTAAGCGTCTCAATGTCTCCAAATGAGACTTCACACAAGCTCACTCCGAGCTCTTCAAAAAGGTGAATTTGCGGTCGAAAAGATCAAATTAAGTGTTTTTTTTTGTGTATAGGAGTTACGAAGGTAAGAAAATACAGACACATACCAGAGTCTTAATTTTTGTTCGGATTAGTCTCTTTACTTTTTTTTAACGACACTTAATGAGTTTCTAATTGAGTTATTAACTGTATTTGAGTAGAAAATAAAAACTATTTTTTGTTACTGAATTAGGAAGAATGACAAAGCAGAAGAAGAAGGGGACTCCCAAAAAACCTCGGAAGTTGAAGTTGTGGAGCCATGAGACAACTGATAAGCGGGGTAGGTCATTTAATCGACAGGTGCAAAGGACAATCTACTCGGTTTGCCAATACTTTCGTCGAGAAGAAGAACGTGGTGGCCCTCTCGTTTCACTCGCCCAAGTCAGGTAAGAGTTACAACAGTCTCAACTTACTGCCCATTTTTTGGGAGCTATCAATCGATCGTAAAGGGTATGAATGTAAGGGTATTCCCGACATGCTATCCGAATTGAAGTACTTGAGATCTCATTTTTCAACTGCATATTTATTAATAGTCATTGCTCTCGTAGAAATCGGGTCGTCAGATTTTAACAAATTATGACAAACAAATGGTGTAGAAATCATGTCAGAATTTATTGGAATTTGCCAGAATTCGTCATATGCTGCCATAATCTGACGAGTCTTCTCAGAAATTTGAAAAAATATGATGGAGATTTGGGGCGGTTAGGTCATTTAATGTCATAATTTATCGTAAAAAATATGACAGAATCTAATGAATTCTTACAGGGCATCTATCATGGAGAAAAAATTCTATGAGCTCATGGGACCAGTGATGACCTCGAATGATAACGATTAATCAACAATGAATCAATTATCATAATTTTGACGTGCTCACTGGTCACATAAGCTCACGATCAAATTCCTTCTTCGTGATAGATGCCCAGATTCTGTAATAATATGACATAATATGTTCACTTTTCGTAAGCTGACAGTCGTTATTTGATGGCCTTTTATGACATTATATGTCGGGGCATCTATTATGAAGAAGAAATTTCCTCACGAGCTCATGTGACTAGTGATTACGTCGAAATTATAAGGATCAATTCATTGTTAATTAACCCGTGTAAAAATGAATTCTTTCAAAAAACTTCTTAAGAATACTCCAGCGGAATATTCTAAAAAAACTTCCAAAAATGAGACAATTGAGAATTCCAAAAAAAATCCAAAAAAATTCCAGAAAAATTCTTTTGGCCCATAATTGCTTGGGATTGAGGGAAGGGTTTTTTATTATAATAAAGACAAATTTTTCAACAATTCGTATTGTCTGCTATGTGAACAATTTTGGTTCTGAGGGCAACGATATCTTGAAATTTGGTATAAACAGTCCTGGGCAATAGAGATTGCTAAATAAACAATTTTAATTAGTCAATGATTTTTTCAATCATTCTCGATGGCTGAGATAGTCTTCTGGGGTGCCCAAGAATGTGTATGCCCAAGCTCAAGGTTTCCTCACCCTCAGAACCAAAGTTATTCACATAGCAGACAATACGAATTGTTAAAAAGTTTGTTTTTATTATAATAAAAAACCCTCCCCTCAATCTCAAGCAATTATGGGCCAAAAGATTTTTTCTGGAATTTTTTTGGATTTTTTTTGGAATTCTCAATTGTCTCATTTTTGGAAGTTTTTTAGAATATTCCGCTGGAATATTCTTAAGAAGTTTTTTGGAAGAATTTATTTTTACACGGGGATTGTGATAATTGGAGGTGATCACTGGTTCCATGAGCAAACAAGAGAATTTCTTCTTCATGATAGATGCCCAGAATATGATATATTTTGACATAATCTAACAAATGGTATTGTCGTATTATGACGAAAAGTGACCGAATCTGACATATTTAGTCCAGTCAATCTGGAGTTTTGATATATGGAATATGCCAAGATGAAGTTCAGGGGATGAAAATTACACCAATCGATAGCTTATGACCCCCTTATTAACATATTCATTTGTATCATCTCCATTTTCACAGGAAAATTTACAATTAATTAAAAACAATCGCAGATTTGCATCAAAGTGACTTCAACTCTTGATTTCTCCACTTTCGCTCACTCAATTCGAAAATAAAAATTACCTATTTGTAGCGGGAAGAATTTACTATCAAACTGATATAGGAACTTTTACGGAAAAATGTACAGTTAATTTATCATAAATTTTTTAAGTAATATCTAAGCCATTCTACGCCAAGCCGTCAGCTGATTGAAACGCCACGCCCCTTGGCAACCGGGCCTGAGTCACGTGATGCGCGCCAAGCATTGTCCATTTAAATCCTCATTGGGAGCGCTTCTAATCCAATTCTGTTCAATTTTTTTGCCGTTTCCTAACAAAGTTTTCTGTCTTTATATTTCTCACAAATTATAAAAATAATTTTCATGGCAGAGAAGTCGAGCATCAATGAGAAAATACTGTCATTCCAGTAGAAGGAAACAGTTGAAAATTTTCACAGATAAAAAAGAATTCTAAAAGTTGGGAAGAAAAGTATAAATTTTATCTATCGATGATTCTAAAATTTATCATCTGCTAAATAATAAAAACAATCGTATTTTTGGATTGTTTTTAGAAAAAAATTTCTGAAATCGATCCCGAATATTTCTAACTCTTATCGGCTTCTGGATTAAAGTTAGAAACATTCGGATAAAATCAATGCGATTTTTTTCTCAATTTTAGAAAATTTTCTTTCTAAGATGAATTTTCCCTTTTTTATTTTTTTATTTCCATACAAGGGTGTGGAAGGTCAAATCAAAGGGCCAAAAGGTTTAGAGAGGAGGCTGAGAGGTTGAATCAAGGGAGTAATAAACGGTCTACTTCGAAGGCTGAACAGTTGTTTTTTATGAATTTTATACCTTTGTTGAAAACCTTATCTTCATACAACAGCTGTTGAGCCTTTGGGGTAGACTGTCCACCCTCTTGATTCGAACTTCCAGTCTCTTTTCTAGACCGTTCGGACCCTTAATTCGACCTTCCAGTCTTTTCTTTGAACCCTAGGCCATTTGGCCTCTTGATTCGGCCTTTCAGCCGTTTATCTAGCCAGCCTCCTCTTTAGACCGTTGGGCCCTTTGATTTGACCTTCCAGACCCATCTATGGAAAAAAAGAAAGAAAAAAGAAAAAAAATCACCTGGTTCGTTTTGTCCTGGGGGTCCGTTTTCTCCTGTAGTCCGTTTTACCCTACCCTTCCCTATCAGAAAATCGTATATTGTGTAACTAGTGCAAAAAGTGAAACTTTTTTGTACGCACGCGTTACACATACTATTTGTTGTAATACCTGCCAAAGTTCACTTTGAGGGACAATTTGGGGTGCAAAGTATTTGTTTTCGTAAAATTCAAGATCGTGCGTAAAGTGAAATTCGAGTGCGTAAAACGAAGTTGATTCAACGAAATGATGGTGATTCATAGTACAGGATAATGTCATTCTGAATGATGAGTCATTCATTTAAGTTTTCCAAAAAACGATTTTTCCTTCGAAATTTATAATTACTTTCTCCTTTTAATGTCTCCAACTGTGAATAACTATCATCGGTCATTCTACGTAAAATTCCACCCACTTCGTGTGAACTGGATCCTGAAGGTGCCTTTGAGGATTGTCCCGCTGTTTTGTCTCAATGCATCTTGCTGAGCATAGCGCGGGGTGGAGAACATTGCACATACCCCTGTAGCACCCATGAAAGTATCCAGAATCTAGAGTTTCTGAAGAATTTAATTTAATACTCGAAAACTCCCAATTTTTCTATACTCCTCCCCTACTGCCAAAATATATATAAACCCTGTTATACGCAGTTTTTGGTCAAATCACTTGATGTAGTGAAACTGTTGACATCTCCTACTGTTGAAAAGTGAACGTTGATCTTGTTCCAAATATCTTTGAGTGTGTGAACTGTGTAGGTACAATTTTATCGTGGTAAGCATGTCTCACCCACAATATTGTTTTATTTGCAATGAAATGTTTGACAATGGCAGCCAAATCAGGACTGTGAAGCAAAAAGGCATCAATGGTTTAATTGCTCGAAGCAAATCAAAGAAGGATGATAAATGGAAGTGTTTAGAGAATCTGACAGAAATAAAAGTACATGAAAAATGCCGGGTGAGTTACAATTTATCGAAAAAAAAAATGAGTGACACAGTAGCTCCTCAGCTACCTCCGGAAACCCCATTTTCTTTTGAGACTGATTGTTTTCTGTGCCATCAACCTTGGGATCCGAAAAATAAACCTGGTCGACAAGTATTTACACCAAAAGCACAGGAATGCGTTGAGAAATGGATCGCTCTTCGCAAGGACGAGTGGTCTGAGAAGGTGAACAGAGAAATTGAAGGAAAATGTCTGGTGGAAGAAACTGCGCGTTATCATATTTCATGTTACGAAAAGTTTAGATACATGCCCAAGAACAATCCGGGTGAAACACAGAGATTTCCAGGCCTAGATGCTGCTTTTGAGGGCTTATGTCATTATATGGAAACAAGTGACGATTGCCAATTCACTTTCAAGGAATTGCTAAATAAAATGGAAGGTTGGACGACAACCCAAACTACTTTGGAGCAGAAACTCCTCAATAAGTATGGCACTGAAATTTTGATGGTGGAGAGACCACCAAAGCCAACAGTTATCTGTTTCCGGAATACTGGGTACAAAATTCTGAAAAACTTTTGGAACGAGGAGAGGTCTAACAATACAGGGGACGAAAGACTTCGAATTGTGCGTGCTGCTGCTGCTATCATACGCGAGGACATCAGGAGTCAGGCATACGAGACGTCATCATATCCACGCCCTGAAGAACTACTTGATAACGTCGAAGCAGATATCCCTGAAACGTTGCTCAATTTCTTAGATGACGTGATCTTGAAAAGGAAAAAAAATCGAGAAACAAAACTGAAAACGAAACGCAATAGTATTGCCCATTGCATCATATCCGCTGTTCGTCCCAGATCATTTATTTCATCAATCCAATTAGCAACTGGGGTTTATTTGAGTAGAAGAATTGGTTCTCGGCTGATGATTGACGTCTTGAATAAGCTAGGATTTTGTGAATCATACACCAATCTTAGCTTATACGAAGCTTCGGCTATAATGAGTTGTGATAAGAAGATTGAGATTGATGCACACATTCAACACGTCTTTGATAACGCTGATCATAATGTATGCACTCTTGATGGATTCAATACGTTCCATAGCATGGGGGGGATTTGCTGTGTCACTCTCAAAACTGGAGTGAGTACTCAAGGAGTGATAAGGAAGTTAAGTAAAGCTCCGAAGGCTGAAGAACTGGCTTCAAAGTACAATATACCTATAGTATGTTGCGATCGATTGGACAGCACTAAAATAGGTTTGAAGTCGATCACTTTCACTGATGTATCTCAACTCCAACTCGGTGATCGGGATAAATTACCAGCTGCTTATTGCCTCTATAGTTGGGCAAAATGCTTGGAAATTCCAGGTGTTCCCAGTTGGAGGGGCTATATGGAAGCTCTCACGCATGCCTCAGACTACCATGTTGCTCAGGTGTACTGTTTGCCGTTTGTGAACTTACCACCTTCACATTTGGATACGATATATACTGTTTTAAATCATGCTCATCTGGAGTGCCTCAGACTCAATCAAAAAACGTGTTTTGTCACGTTTGACCAACCTCTATATATAAAAGCGAGGGAGCTGGTGGCTAATGAACAATTGAACATGAAAGGTGTTATCGTTAGATTAGGGGGTTTCCACTTGCTCATGTCGTTCCTTGGTGCCATCGGATTTATCATGGATGGTAGTGGATTAAAAGAATTACTGGCTATAGTTTACGCAGGTAATACTGTCGATCACATGCTAACGGGACATACTTTTAGCAGAGCGATTAGGGCTCACTTACTTGTATATGCAGCGCTGCATGCCATTATTGCCAAAAATTCGAATAATATTGGAGATAAAGACCGTGCCTACATGGCAAATTTTCTCAAAGAGTTCGACATTCAGCCACCAACATTAGAAGATGTTGATACAAACGAAGGACTCCAGAAAATTAGCGAGCAAATGTTGGAAATGATGGAGACTTTCAATTGTGTAGGACGCACCTCTCGATTGTGGCTTCAGTACTTATATTGCATCACATTAGTAATACAATTCATCGAAGCAGAACGCTTGGGTAGCTGGGACCTTCATTTACAGTGTGTACGAGACATGCTACCCATTTTTCATGCTGCTGGCCACTTGGCATATGCCAAGTCGGCTCAAATATATTTGCAAGATATGGTGGAACTGCCAACTATCATGGATAAACAAGAGTACGATAAATTCACAAAACAAGGGTACTTTACTATACGGAGAAGCGACAAAAAATGGGCAGGGATTTGGACAGATATGACTGTTGAGCAAA
The DNA here is from genome assembly GCA_035578325.1 of Coelinius sp. EB29. NCBI lineage: Eukaryota > Metazoa > Arthropoda > Insecta > Hymenoptera > Braconidae > Coelinius > Coelinius sp. EB29. The sequence goes on along the minus strand of JAOZGT010000021.1, from coordinate 1,785,832 downwards.
CGTTAATGCGTGTAATGAAAACTTCTGGTGGTCTCACTCACGGTCGTGGAGTCAATCACGAAGGCGTCTTGGCAAGATGGATACTTGGCATGCCAGTTGCATTTGAAGTAATGGATGCTTTTGAAAAGTTCTGTGGAGTCAGAGCTGAAAGTACGGAGCAACATACGGACTGGAGGCCTACAAGTATCAAACGAGATACAGAGGATTACAGGAAGTTTGTTGAGTGGCTAACGATACATAATCCTTTTGAACTGGTTGATGGTGATAAATTAATATCAATTGCCAATGGTCAATGTGGTGGAGAGGAAGTGAATTGTGATGAGGCAATTAAAATAGGATTGGAATCGATGAAGTCTATGATCGGAGTTAATGCAGCAGAAGTAAAACTGAAGCGTACAACCAGAGTGAAATCCATCGCAGCTGCTAAAAGAGGGATCTCGATTAACAATGAGAAAGTAGTTGTTAATACTACTCTCTTATTCCAACGGATTACCGCAGTCACAAAAAATGATAGTCAAATGGCTGTCGAAGCATTGAACTACGAGTTAGCTCCCTTTCCACTGTCATTATTTGATGAAAATGGGATGATGAGGGACTCTGATAAATCAAAACTTTACAATGTACTTTCATCTAAACCCATTAGTTCCATTAATTTATCAGAATTTAAGATAGTCATTGATGGGGGATTCTTGCTTCACAAAGTCATATGGCCTGTTGGAAGCACCTACGAGGAAGTGTTCAAATTATATGTGAGTTATGTTGCCAGGCATTATGGGAACAATTCCGTTGTTGTTTTTGATGGATATGAAAGCACTAATATCGGGACAAAATCCTATGAGCGATTCAGGCGGTCAAGATCTGCCAAAGCCAGCAAAAGTACAGACGTGATGTTCGACAAAACCATGAAAACAACAGTGAAACAAGATATATTTTGTAATGATATTTTTATTTCTAGAATATTCTCGAGAACTTTTATTCGAGAAACTGTTTTCATACCAAAATAAATCCAGAAATATGAAATAGAATTTGTAAAAATTTGATCATAATTACCATCAGTAGCATCAGAATAATTCCTTTATAAATTGAATGTTCGTCAATTTCAATATTGATTATTATCGATTTGCAAATTAGTACAATAAAAACAATGGTCAGAAATTCTCCATAGAGAATACCCAACATTTCATTGAAAAGTCATCACGTGAATCTTGAATATTATATTAAAGTTAAATTGTATTTTATCCAAAAGTTGCAAAATGAAATATATGAGAAACATACAAGAGAATATATTCACCAGGGACATGAATTCACGAACCGACATCTTTTCTCATTTTCTTTTATTTCCAAAATTGATTATTTCTCAGGTCAGGTAATTTTCGTTCAAATAATTCAGTATATGTTTATCGCTAATACAAAAATATCCTCCAGGATTTTAGTCAATCGTCTCAATATAATCTCAATAATGCTTACACTTTAAATTAGAAAAATAATCATTTATCGTTTCAAAAATAATTCATTTGTTTTTTTTTTATGGCCATTTATCTTCAACGTTTCAAGATATATTTCTTATTAATTAGTATCATCAGTTCATATATTAAATAAATTGCTCAAAAAGACGTTCGTAAAATAAATTGATCGGTATTAACTTAAACTATTATTCTTTTCAAGGTCATTAGAATATTACTTAACTAATTTTTGTCATTTAGAATGAATGAGATATTGAAAATAAGATGTTTACCGCGTATTCACTAATTTTATTGACCAGACGAGATAGAGTATGGGAATGGCTAGATTTTTTTTGTGTCAAACAAGAAATAATTCAAATAAATAAAAAGTACTTATCTCGATTTTCTTTTTTATGAATTCGAAAGGCGATGCTTTGCTCCAGTGACCAAGTAATTTAAATTGAATAAATATTTGGGTACCCACAAAAGACATAAATAACAGAAATGAATAAATGAAAAATGAATTTCACTGGAGACTAGAGAGAAACATGTGCGTTCAGCACGACGGTCACCGGGCAAGAGGGCGAGTACAGGCTCTCATAGCGACTCCTCTCACCCCTGAGGTGCCGTCTGATTGAATCATATGGGATATGAAAATTCCTTCTTTATCGATCTATAATAAATTTTATTCCTTTACAATTTTTATCAAACGATCAGAATAAAGGCAGGCTGATCAGATTCCTCACAGATTATTTGGTTGGGGCTGGCATTGAGGTGAAGCAGGCCCCAGAGGATGCTGATCGATTGATAGCCACAACAGCAGTGGAGCAATCTAGTTATCACGAAAAAGTCGCGGTTGTTGGTCAAGATGTTCACCTTCTTGTATTGCTGATTGCCTTGACTCCAACAGATAGAAACATCCACTTTATTAAGCAGGGAATTGATAAGGTGCCAACTCTAGTATTTTCCACGCAAGATCACATCAATATGAGAAACATCATACTCTTGAGTCATGCTTTCACAGGATGTGATACCACTTCTGCTCTCTATAATAAAGGAAAGAAAACATTCTTGAGAACATTGATGACAAGGAAAGCATTAATTCAAGATATAGAAATCTTCAATAATCCTGCTGCTGGAAAAGATGAGATTAGACAAGCAGGTCAACGTTTGATGCTAGTTTTGTATAAAGCCAAACAGAAGGAGACCTCCATCAACTCTTTCCGCTTCGACCGTTTCGCTGCTTCTGCTGCACGATTGAAGACCGACGTTCGGTTGGCGCAACTTCCACCCACAGCTGGGGCAACTGAAGAACACGTCTGGCGGGTGTATTACCAAGTGCAAAAGTGGCTTGGAAATGATCTACTTGATCCATGTGATTGGGGATGGGAATTAAAGGAACGAGTTTATCTCCCCATCATGACCAGAATGCCAGCTGCACCAACAGAAATCCTCAACATGATTTTCTGTACTTGTAAGGGGGATTGTTCCTCTCGATGTGGATGCAGGAAAGCTGGCTTGAAGTGTTCGCGGATATGTTCAGGTTGTCAAGGTGATTCGTGCTTAAATTCCATAGAAATTGACACGAGCACAGATTCGGCTGAGCATTTGAACAATTCTGATGATTTTCTCCTCCACGATTTCGATTTGACACTCAACCAACACGTCCATGGTGTTACCACTCGGGAGTATGATGATGACAGCTTAGAATTTGTGCCATTTGAAAATCCTCAGGATAACTTTGGAGATGAGACTGGGCCGAGTACGCCCAAAAAACGACGTATTGAAGACGAAAATATTGTTGAAAAATGGTGAATATCATAAATCATTCTATTAGTAAAATATTATTAATATTATGAAGATCAGATTGTACTATTCCTATTTCCATGTTACAGATTTCTTGGACTCAACATTTAACTACAGAGATCAACACTCCATGCTATCCATTCATTATTTTAAGTTATTTATAGTTATTACTCAGATCAATTTTTACTCTTTGGACATTTTTTACTAATCATTGTGTATCTAATATATTTGACACTGTAGAAGAACTGTTTAAATTTTTGCTTTTTTTGTTTTCATTGAAAATTTAACTGTAAAGAAATGATAATAAAGGGTGGATTATTACACTGTTTGTCAAATTATAACTATGAAGTTTGAGGCATGCCGATGGAAAAATAATCACAGGATGCACACAAGTAAAAATTGAATTGAATCGGACGTGGGGGTAATTACTTCGGAAAATAGTGTACAATGGATTTCAAGATTTCAAAATTTCAAAGATTTCGATTTTTTTCGAGGATTTCATAAGATTTCAAGAAATCCATAGAAATTTCATACATTTCAGGAGATTCCAAAGATTTCATATAATTTCAAGCTATCAAATTGAAATGTCAAAATGTCAGAAAAATTCCACAGAATAAAAGACGTAATTCTACGAGATAATTCAATCAATCTTGTACATTATTGACTCAATTGAATTAGAATTCTCCCTACACTCAGGAGCTCCCAGCAGGGATTTGAATGGACAACGCTTGGCGCGCATCACGTGACTCAGGCCCGGTTGCCAAGGGGCGTGGCGTTTCAATCAGCTGACGGCTTGGCGTAGAATGGCTTGGATATTACTTAAAAAATTTATAATAAATTAACTGTACATTTTTCCGTAAAAGTTCCTATATCAGTTTGATAGTAAATTCTTCCCGCTACAAATAGGTAATTTTTATTTTCGAATTGAGTGAACGAAAGTGGAGAAATCAAGAGTTGAAGTCACTTTGGTGCAAATCTGCGATTGTTTTTAATTAATTGTAAATTTTCCTGTGAAAATGGAGATGATACAAATGAATATGTTGATGAGGGGGCCATAAGCTATCGATTGGTGTAACTTTCATGCCCTGAACTTCAACTTGGCATGTGAAATCTAAATTGACTGGACTTTAATGGTTGCAACACGTTTTCTCTTGCCTTGTGCATAGAATATCATTTATCGTATTCAATCAATCCAAAAATATCTATCTTATCATACATAATCGACGAGGTCGTGAACCTCAATCGTTTAGTGCACTAATTACGGGTTTATTTTAAGTGAATATTAAAATAAAACTCATAACAATCGAACGAACAATACCGACAAGGAACATAACCGTTTCGCGTCACCACGTGTGCACCGTAGCCACGATATCAAACATTATCATTACCTTAAAATTAGTTTGTAATCACTATTATCATAATCAGAACGTTATCACCTAAATAATACTAAGTGGATGTGTGTGATTGTGGGGATAAGTGTAATCGTCATTCGTAGTTAACGTATTCTCTCGTGTATCTAAATAAATCTGGGTTTTTTATGCCAACGGCTTTTTCCCAATCGAATTTTCAGTGTTATCAATCATTACCAATCCTTTACCAATCATCTCACATAAATTTTAGTTTTATTAATTTATTATTAACCGATTTAACACAACTATCATACCACCTAGGTGGTATGATAGTATTCCACAACGTTTCAGTTTTTCTAATTTTCGCAAAAAACATGAAAAACAGAACTTGCAAAAATGTTAGTCACTGATTTTTCATGAGCAACTGTTGTAATTGAGGTAATCCATCACCCAAATGGAATATCTACGGGTTGTTAAGATCTAATTAAATCTCCAGTGGAGTTTACGTTGTGATTATCGAATTGTATTGATTTGTTTTGAGCTTTAGGTAAACAAAGTGAAAAAAGTTTTATTTTCACTTCATGTGATTCACAATTTTTCCATTTCTTCATAACGGATCACATCGAATTGTTGGCGCGAGTAGCCAAACCGGGAAGTTTTTTGTGTGGCCCGACGGTCGCGGCGACAGTCGCAAAAAAATTGTCGCATCAACTGTCGCAGTGACAGTCGCAAAAATTGGCGCATCAACTGGCGCGGCGACAGTCGCAAAAATTGTCGCATCAACTATCGCGGTGACAGTCGCAAAAATTGTCGCATCAACTGTCGCGGTGACAGTCGCAAAAATTGTCGCATCAACTGTCGCGGTAACAGGCGCAAAAATTGTCGCGATAATTGTAGTTACAAGTGCCGCAGTAACTGTTGCGGCGACAGTCGCAGAAATTGTCGCATCAACTGTCGCGGTGACAGTCGCAAAAATTGTCACATCTACTGTCGCGGTGACAGTTGCAAAAATTGTCACATCAACTGTCGCGGTGACAGTCGCAAAAATTGTCGCATCAACTGTCGCGGTGACAGTCGCAAAAATTGTCGCGATAACTGTAGCTACAAGTGCCGCAGTAACTGTCGCGGCGACAGTCGCAAAAATTGTCGCATCAACTGTCGCGGTAACAGTCGCAAAAATTGTCGTGACAACTGTAGTTACAAGTGCCGCAGTTACTGTCGCGGCGACAGTCCCAAAAATTGTCACGATAACTGTAGCTACAAGTGCCGTAGGCACTGTTGCAGTGTTTAACGCGATAATGACTGCGGTATTTGTAACTACACCCATCCCGACAATTTTTTCTGAACTGATTTCAGCCAATCAAAGTGGAGATGAAAAATTCTTTTCGATATCATCTCGATAAAACTCTGTTGCGCTCCATTTGACCCTTCTCTCGTCTCATTTCATCATTTTCCAACCGGGTATCCATTGAGCAAAACTCTTTAGAACGTCTAATAGAGCAATAATTTTACTTTTTTTTGCGAAATTTTATCAACTGTAACAATTTCCAACTCTGCCGTATCTAACGTGTGTGCGAGTAAAAATAACAAAATTTAGAATTACTGGCATTGATTCAATTTTAGACATACATAAAAAAATCACATTCTGTTAGCTTCCCCGCAAAATTCTGAACAACGGATACCCTATTATCAACAATGTCGTCCTAATTTTTTGTTAAAAAATCGATGAATTTATTCTCACGCACCCTGGCATTGATACAGCTTTTAATTCTTGATCTAAAGAATTAATGAATGTTTCCATGACTTTTACCCCAAGATGGTAAATTTTGTGGAAATTTTCAAATTTCTGAATCGCATGTTTTGGCAGTAAAGGCCCCCCTCCATCTTTGAGGGGATTTCTGTTTAAAAACTACAATTCTACACATATTTTCAAAAGTTACTAGATTCCCTAGTTACAATGCCGGGGTTTTACACATTAACCCCTCCATTACGCTCCATCTAAACTCACGTTGTCAACAACGTTGCCGTTTTATGACGGCCATATCATGGCGGTCGCTCTCCATCATATTATTGGTTCAACTCATTGAAAATTCTTATCGCTACCATTTAAATGTTTCTCATCTAATTTCATTAATTTTTAAATCATTTATTTTGTTTGTTTTTACTCTACATACCCCTAATTTTTGTAAGGGGTGTGCTGTCAACACCCTGTATATAATTACCCATACTGCTCATGGGGTGGCGAATTTGCTGGGAATTTCGTCACATTAATAATCGCGTCGCTGCGTCTCTCTCTCGCTCTTGCGCTACCTCCGCTCACTCTATCTCTCTCCGTTTGGCGTGTGCACACACAGGCGGCTATTCTGCTCGTCTCTCTGGCTTCTCACTTCAGATATCTCTCCTTCGCTTGATCAGAGTCAACTGGTCATCACAGGATTAGTCATTAAGGGTTGGAGAATATTCCAGATCATGTATATATATGAGATACTTCAATAGAGGAACACGTAAAACTTATCCCATGCTTATTTATTGACTATCACCCCGACCTTTTTCAGCTAGTTTTAAGGTTCTCGTTTGATATCTCCTCTCGATAATTGATGTCTGGTAATTGCTGCTTTGTTCAACGAATCCACCCCTCTTTCCACGACCCGCACACTGAGCAACCAAGTAATTCCGTACCCTCATATCCTCCACTATTCTGCGTCCAGTTCTGTCGTTCGAGTTCCAGGGTAATTAATATTCAGTTTTAATAAGGTTTTCGTTACGGTTGCGGTTCGTTGATTCCGCGTTGCTAAAAATCAGCTAGTGCCCTAAATCATTGAAGTAAGGTTGGATCGAGCTGCTCATTATTCCTGGAATTCAGCTCCCGTTCCGGTAAGGTTTTTTGTCATTTCAGAATGGTGGACATATGAGAACGAAGGTAATGATCCGCCAGGTTTTGCGTTCCGTCAATGAGGATTATGGAAAGTTATGGTTTTGTTAGAATATGGGCAAAATATCATTACAAATGGCGCCCAACGTGGGGCCCACCAGGCTCTCCTGAAATGGAAATCAGTTATCTGGGTTATCTTTCGATTAGCTATCCCTGGAATGATTAAGGTCGTGTTATGGTGATTGATAATTTAGCTCTCTCAGTTCCCTTGGATAATATTCCAGTCAGGTGAATGGCTGGACATGCTACCTTGGATAGTTCCCTACTTCTCCAACTCAGTGAATTACGGGAGCATAAGAAAAATATGAGAATAGAGAATTGAAATCCCGAATAATAAATCCCAGAATAGCTACCTAAAAATTTTGGTCGCTCTCTCTGCTTAAGGGTGACATCATCGGATTTAAGAACAACAAAATTCCACGGCGATGAGTCACCTACCCGACGATAGTGGTTGTTAGGTGACGTAATGTTGTTGCTACCTTACGTGACCTCACCCGAGATATAGCTCCGCCCTCCCAGGTGAAAGAGGGGGAATTATCTCTCGAGTGGGGGACAAGCTACCTAGACAGTCCCTATATCGTGGCGCTTACCCATTGGGCAAGACAGAGGGGAAAATCCCCACCAACGGACCACTTTCACGCGTCTTCTCGGGCCTCGTCCTCCCGAGAGCTCCCTCCAACGTACACTTCGACTCGAACCGCCGAGCAAGCAACACGTTTCTTGCTTCCAAGTCCGAGTAGAAAATTGTAAGTTACAGCGCGCGTAGTCTCCCGCAATATCAGTGGGTCAATTTCGCCTCATAGTTAACAGAGTGAAAATAAATTCATCAAGTGAATTTTGTAATAATTAATTAGGAAAAATTAGCGTATACCCAGGAAAGTAAACGGTCGTGATTAGGTCGATAGGAGATTGACCTCCAAGACGGGAGGCCTACCCTCGCTAATTGTGACCAGGTGTTACCTGCGTATCCGGGTGAAACGCTAGAGTTTCCACGCTCCCTTATCAGCTACCTTCATCCAGTGGAGAGATTCTAGCGTAAGTGATACCCGTGGCTACCTAGTACATGAAGTAGCCGATTCTTCGCCAGCCGGTCGACATGTCCGACCAAGAATCCGACAAAGAGCGGAAACGGAAGGTGAAAGGAGGAAAAGGTCCTGGGGGTAACCCTGACGAAACCACGTCCGTCACTCCCACGCTACCTCCAGCTTCGACATCCACAGTACCTGGTGGGTCCGTGATACCTACCATCCAGCTGGATGACCAAACCACCGAAGGGGACCTGAAGGAACAGGTTGAAACCCCGGTGATTGTCCAGGCCATGCTACCTACCCAAACAAGCCAAGAAGTCCAAACCGATCCCGCAATGACTCTGCTCAAAGTACCAGCTCTCACGAAAACTGGTCGTGCTCGTAACCCTCGGAAAACGAAAGTGACGATTACCGCCCCAGGTACTGACGACCCTTTTGTACCTTAGTACGTCGGGGGAGAATCCATTCTTGAGGATGATGCTCGCTCAGGGGGGTCCAGTGACTATTACTTGGCTGATCAGAGAACTCCAGTGGGGCGTACTCTTCCTACAGCCTTTTCGCTACCTTCAGGATGGACCCAAACTCAGGGGAGTAGAGCCGGAACTCTATTACGTCAAGCTTCACAGACTCAGAACCCGATATATCATCAAGTCTGGGACTCGGTTATGCGTCCAGATGCTACCTCCACGTATGGAACCCAACCAGCTACCTCTTCGCAAGGGTTCCAAGGTGCTCCCTACACTTCTGGGTCACATCAGGCTACCTATACCTCCGGACCAGGAAGGAGTCTTCCTCAGGGAAGTCGCTACCATCCTAGGTCTCACCCAGAACACATGTATCAAAATGCAACTGGGTACGCTACCTATGCCCCGCAGGGACAAAATGCACCTCCATCTCGAACGATTCATTATTCAGCGAATCCTTCACAAGAGGCTCTCTATCAAAACGCTTCCTATGTACCTCCGATCTCGGGCCAAGAGGATCCTGGCACTCCTCCTCGCCGACAGATTAGACCCAGTCACAGGGATTATTACTACTCGGAGGATGATCACGAATTTCGTCAAGATCGGCCGCTACCTAATCACGTTCTCTTGAACGCCATGAGGCGTTGGAATATCCGATTCCGTGAGTATGATGAGGAAGATGTAGAAAACTTCATCAGCCGAGTCAATGAGGGAGTTACCTTTATGCCAGTCCCCGAAGAAGTACTCCTGGATGCAATACCCTTCTCCCTAGAAGGTCCTGCACTGGTCTGGTACCGTGATCACGATCATACGGGGAAGACATGGCAGGCCATGCAGGAGGATCTCCGTACGTTCTTCGGTGACCCTGAATATCAGATTGCTCTGCGTAATGACATAACGGCGCGTACTCAGGGGGATGATGAGAGAATTAGAGATTACTTCGCGTGCATGAAGGGTCTGTTCCAAAGGACCAACCCTCCATGGCCAGAAACCGAACGGGTACGATACGCTCACTGGAACCTGCTCAATAAGTATAAGATTCGTGTCCCGGAGGCAACTGGTACTTTAGCTCAATTAGAACGTCAGATTACGATGCTGGAAAAAGTGCTGGCGAGTGGAAATACCCGACGACCACCTCCACGCCCGAAAGACTCTCTATGTCCTAGCTTCGCGTATCAACCCCGAAGAGCTACCTCGAGACCGCTCCCTCGAAGAAATTTCAGTAACGTTAGGCAGGACACTCGGGTTTATGTAATGGAAGACGACGAGACTGTGGAAGCTCTACCACCTGACTCCGCAGAGGTCGAGGGGGACGAAGACGAATTGCTCGATGTCGCCCTGGAACCAAGACCTAAAACCCTTGGACGTAATCCTCAGTTCTCTAATCGATCTTCTGCTGCCACCGCAGCCCCCCGTAAGACGACAACGACGCAACCGCTATCTGCCCGAACGCCAACTCGATCAACGCGTCCATCCGGCTATTACGATCCCAGCAGACAAACGCCAGCTACCTCTCCGGCGTCTCCACCCGCTCAGGTACACCAGGTCGATGAAGTACAGGATGAAGAGGAAGAGGAGGATGACGCAGATCCCCTTGCAGGGCTCCAAATGGGCGAGCTTTACTGCTGGAATTGCGAGAAGACTGGCCATCGTCATAGGCAATGTACGGAATCACGTAGACTTTTCTGCTATAAATGTGGGAAGTCAGGGGTCTCGTGTAGGACGTGCTCACATTGCGCTCCCTCTCAGCAGAATAACGCGGGTAAGGGGAAGACGGGAAACGCTTAGTGAGACGGGTACCGCCGGTAAAAACGTCTCTTCCCAAAACCCCTCCGGCAAGTCCAAAGCTACCTCTCACGATCACTCCATGCTGCGGCCTCTGTGCCCTGGAAGGTAGACAACCACTCAGTGAAGCATACCTAGAGTCGACGCTACCTAAACCAGTCGAGATCACACAATCTGGGACTGATCCGAAGGATCTAGTTGCCCCAGAGCCGTTACCTGCTGAAAGTGTTCTAGTCAATGCTACCTCTGATAGTAAGCCGCTCTCTTTTCGTCTGGATATAGAAATTTGTGGTCAAACCGTTCGCGCGCTCATAGATTCTGGTGCTTTGAAGACCTTTGCTGGTCCCGCAGGCATCAAAGTATTCTCTCGTGCACGATTACCTTCGCTCCCTGTACCTCCGAAGCGAATCATTTGTGCAGCTGGTCAAGTGGAATATGTCGATTCCCTGACAAAATTCGAGGGAAAACCAGGAGGACGCACGATCTCTGCTTCCGCGTACCTCTTCCCAAAGTTAGCTGAGGAATTCATTCTCGGGATGGATTTCCTCCTAGCCGCGCGCATGGTAATTGACTTCTTTGATCAGACTTGGTGTTATCGGGATAAACCCGAAGAACGGTTCCCTTTCACACCCGTCGACAGTGCGTACCGTGTGGTCATGTGCTGTGGGTTACGTATCCTAGAAGGCACCGAGACCGAATGCCTGTATGACGTCCTTGATCGCAATATACCACCACCCCCCACGGGTGCATTCGGGGTTACCTCCCTCACGTCGCACCACATTGACATCGGTGACAGCCCACCTATCGCTCAGAAACCGTATCACGTAACACTGAAACTACGGGACGTCATGTGGAAGGAGGTAGATACCATGCTCGATGCCGACATCATCGAACCGTCTAAAAGTGGCTGGTCCAGCCCCGTAGTCATGGTTAAAAAGCCGAATGGGAAGTATCGATTCTGCATCGACTTTCGTAACGTCAACGCGGTCACCAAGCGTGATGCCTATCCCATTACCAATATGGCTGGCATACTGGACGAATTGCGACAAGCTCACTACATTACCACCTTAGATCTCAGCCAGGCATATTTTCAGATACCTCTCGATCCCGCTTCACGGGAAATCACTGCTTTCGTAGTCCCCGGTCGAGGACTATTGCAGTTCAAGCGCATGCCATTTGGCCTTACGAACGCGCCAGCTACCTTTCAACGCCTAATTGACAAAGTCATTGGGATTGCTATGTATCCAAATGTGTTTGTGTACCTAGACGATATTATCATTGTCACCCGCACATTCGAAGAACACTTATTTTGGCTGGAGAAGGTCCTCCAAAATCTCGCGGAAGCTTCCTTAGTCGTAAACCGCGAGAAGAGCGAATTCTGCTGTTCGCAAGTCCGCTACCTCGGCTTCCTGGTAAACAGCTCTGGGTTACAGATTGACCCAGAGAAAGTGGGTCCTGTGCTGAATTATCCCGCCCCGAAGAATTTAAAGCAACTACGGAGATTCCTCGGGATGGCTTCATGGTACCGCCGATTTATTCCCAACTCTGCCACTACGGCCCAACCGCTCACTAAGCTACTGAAGAATAATCAAGTTTGGGAATGGTCGGGGGACCAGGATCTTGCCTTCGCTACCTTAAAAGCTCACTGAACGTCGGCACCAACGCTGGCCTGCCCCGACTTCGAGAAACCTTTCGTGCTCCAAACTGACGCCAGTGGCGTAGGCCTTGGGGCCGTGCTCACTCAAGAGATTGATGGTCAGGAACGCGTTATAGCCTACGCGAGTCGCTCTCTAACCGACCCAGAGAAGAATTATACCGTCACCGAGCAAGAATGTCTTGCTGTGATCTGGTCAATCAAGAAGTTTCGCTGCTACCTGGAGGGATACGCGTTCACAGTGATTACCGATCATAGCAGTTTACGCTGGCTAAACAACTTGCGGAATCCCTCAGGCAGGTTAGCCAGATGGGCCTTGGGGTTGATGGAATATGATTACACGATCGTCCACCGTAAAGGCGCCTTGCATCATGTTCCCGACGCGCTATCCCGAGCTCCAGAGGGAGTCAACCCTTCCGAGAAGGAAACCATTGCTCTCTTACAAGACACCCTAGCTCTCTTCAACGAAACCAGGGACAAATGGTACAAGAGGCGCTATCGAGATGTAGAACTTGCTCCCGACCAGTTCCCTGATCATAAAATCGAGGAGGAGCGATTATATATTCACCGCCCAAACCGATTCATTGCGACGGAAGTAGAAGACCTAGATGCTTGGAAGTTAGTGCTACCTAGAGAATTACGTCGACAGGCCATGCGAGAGGCCCACGAGCTACCTCAGTCCAGTCATCTAGGTATGGATAAAACGTATCGTCGAGTTGCCCTCCGATATCACTGGCCATCCATGTTGAATGACATTACCACCTATGTCAGTCACTGCGCTACCTGCCAAATGTGCAAAGTCGAGCAGAGGGCACCCGCTGGACTCATGGGTCGTCGCGTCATTGAGGAACCTTGGGTCACAGTGGCTGCGGATATCATGGGGACGCTCACTCGTACGAAATCAGGGTTTCGCTACATTTTAGTAATCCAAGATCTCTTTAGCAAGTGGATAGAAGTAGTTCCCCTGCGCACAGCCACTGGTAAAAAGATCTGGGAAGTAATTGAACATCAGGTCGTATCCCGATGGGGTACTCCGCGCGTTCTACTGACTGATAACGATACGGAATTTGTTAACAAAGATCTGAGGGCCCTAGCAGAGATGACTGGTATAAAATTGCAGACCACGCCAGCCTATCATTCTCAGGCAAATCCCGTGGAGCGCGTGAATCGAGTCCTTAAAATGATGTTGAAAGCCTTCACCGGGGACGACCAGCAAAATTGGGATGCTCACTTACACGAATTCCAATACGCGTACAACACTGCTCTCCATAGCTCCCTACGGTACAGTCCAGCATTCATCAACTTCGATCGGGAACCAAAATCAGCTATCTCCATGAAGCGCGATCTTGAGGGAGATCTAGAGATCATTCCCCGCGAACCGGAAGAGTGGGCAGATCGCATGAAGCGCTTAGAATCCTTGCAAGCGGTGATCACCCATGCTCTAACGGAAGCGCAGCATCGGCAGGCTCACTACTATAACCTGCGCCACCGGGATCGTGAATTTGAAGTGGGCGATTTGGTATTGCGGAAGTCCCACCCACTGTCAAATGCGGCTAGACAGTTTTCGGCTGCCTTGGCGCCACCCTTCGAAGGTCCATTTATTATCACTAAGAAACTTTCGAAGACACGTTACGAGCTCTCTACGATGATCGGAAGACCGAAAGGCGAAACCTCCATTCAGGACCTGAAACGCTTCCGACCTCCACTCGATGAGGAATAGTACCAAAGCTTCTCTACGGCAGGGTATACCGGACAGCCATACCCGTAAGTCCAACGCTCCCTCTCCGCTACCTGGGTTCCCCAAAACCCGCTAAGCTAGAAGTGTCGTCCTCCAGCGCTGGCAGAACCATCCCTGCAGGAGACCTGCTAGGGTTCGCTGACGGTAAGTCCGTTCCAGCACTCCTGCTGAGGAGCAATCGTAAGTGATCCAAGACGTAATCTATGCGTGCCACCTTCACCCATTTGCTTATGCTACCTCCTAACAGTCGCTAACGCTGGACAAAGCTATGTTCTCTCGAGCCCTCGGCTCACACGCTTATGCCTTCTCTGATAATCGCTTATGCAAAGACTCTTAATGTTGCTCTCTTAATAAATCTGTGTCTAACTCTCAGCTACCTCCCAGTGCTCACTCTAACGGTTGTTACCTCTTCTAGGCTGACCAAATCCAGTCATACCCCACCTGGCTCCGCAACGTCAGCGTTGCTCTCACCAGAGTGGATCCACCAACGGCCCACGTGCCAGCTCAACTGATGGAGGAAGATCCTCCAGCAACAGAAGAGGCAGCCCAGGCAACGCTCCCTCTCACACCACAGCAGGGAGACCCGCCGGCTCAAACATCTTCGGCAAGCACTTCAGCTCAGACAAGATCCGAGGAGACCCAAGCAACTCCTGAGGTCAAGACATCCGGAAGCCCCCCATCACCACCTGGCATCGGCTCATTCTCCTGGGGAGAAGCCAGCTTCAGTCCGGATGAGTACCCAAGGGAGATCATCGACATCGCCGCGGACGATGCCCATCTCACTCAATCCCAAAGACTCATAACACCAGGTCCATCAACAAGAGAGACAGTCCCAAATCCGGTCGAGCTGATGATGCAGGCACTAACTCCCTTCCAACCACAGCTAGCCGTTCTGGAGCAACAGAACCCCGACCTGCTAACTGACATGATTGGCGCTCTCCTGCGCACCTCCAACCACATCGCCCAGACTCAACTGCTTCCGAATCCTCGGGATTATTTGAGCAACTGCTATTCGCCAGACGGAAGTGAAGCCAGCGCCCTCATGGATGGGGACGAATCCGAGCGGGACGAGGAGAAAGGAAATGATCCTAACCTAGTGGTGGCCAGAGTGATTCAGACCGAAGGCCAACCTGAGGAGACCAACAACCAGGATGACAGTGGACTCCAAGCAGATCTGAATGAGTCCAACGAGTCAGGTCAGGAAGAACGAGCTCCTCCCAGTCAAACTTCTCCAAAGCCCCGCGCGCTACCTCGAATTGTCTCTGAGCGCACGTGCAAAGTCAAACTGGTCAGGGTCCAGCTTCGTGACCTCTCCCTGGACACTGCACCACCACCATCACCACCTACTCGTTCTTCGTCACTTGGCGGTGACTCAGATACGATCCATATGGATGTCACGGAGGAGGATCGCCAGATCGAGGAATCACTGGAATCGCTCCCTACCACCTCCCCGGTACCCAGACCTCGAACCTGCAGCACTCCAGCACCACCTCACTATCAGCTCCCTACCACAACTACTGCTATGCCCGGACCTAGTCCTCTTCCAACACAAGCCCAAGCCGACTCGACATCTCCTCCAGAAGTACCTGTGCCAGTGATAACTCTGGACGATGATGAAGAACCTCGAAGCGGGGAACCAGTATTGCTCAACGACAACCTGGAAGACTCAGAGGAGGTTATGGAAGCTGCCCAGGAGCCCACTAACCAACCATCCAACCATCCTGTTCCAGGGGACTGGGACTTTGTGCCCTATTGCTTCAATTGCGACTCAGTGGAGCATACCAAAGTGAGTGAGTGCCCGCACCCAAAGATCGTTGTATGTTACTCGTGTGGACACAAGGGAGTCACACTGAAGAACTGTCCAAATTGTTCAGCTGCCTGGAGAGCAGCAGGACCTTATGTTAGATCCTTGGGTCGTAATGTTCCACGAGAGGAGTTACGAGATAGGAAGGAGACTCCACGGAAAGCCACCAACCAGGCCAAAACATCCAAGAAGGCCAAGCGCCCTTCGCCCGCTCGTCGACCAGCCGGCCCCAGAGCATCAAAAGCGGCTCGACCTGAGACCCCTGGTCCAAGTCGTCACTCTGTCGGTGGACCACCACCCTTTCCACCACCAAACAACTCCAGATAGGATTATTACACCCCAACGAGTGACCGAGTCGCCCCCAGACCAGCTACGGCCAGTGTTCGCCCGGAGCCTCGAGTGGTACGATCAGCAGAGTCTACACGCTGTGAGTACCCCAGCCTGGAATGTCACGCTCCCTACCCCACATCCATGACTCCAGAGTTATACCCAACATCCCGACGATACTCTCCGACCCCTAGAGATCCCTACCCAAGTGTTCCTCTTCGCTATCTCCCCGAACCTCAGCCTCCGCCCCTCTCTACTCCCATCCGCCACAACTACACGCTACCTCCCCAACATTCCTCCCAATACGTTGACTATTATACCTACCCTGATTATCCCCATCGTCCCGAGCAATATCACCAAAGTGGCCACCAGACAGACTACCAGGGAAGCTACCTATCAGCACCCCGAGCTACCTTTTTCTCTGAGTCTCGTGGACCACCGGTCAGAAGGCCAGAGGGGCCAAGTCATCCAGGCTACCCAACCTACCCACCTTCCGGGGGAAGATTTACTCCCGAAGGGTCAGGTAGCTATCCACCACATGGGACCTTTCACTACTCTCATGGTCCAGATTACCCTCCCCCGGGAAACTGGTAAAAAGTGTCTGGCCAGAGCTCTTCAATCAAACTGAATCTCTGTAAGTCCAGCGAGCTACCTCCATCACTACCTCCAACCAGACGATATCTCCCAGGACTACGGGCGGAGCAATTCAACTGGAAGACCACCACGATGGGAAGAAGAAGACCAGAGGGAATCCTTCCCTCGACCAACGCTACCTCTTACGATACCAGAACCGGTATCCAGTGATAATATACCAAAACTATGCTACCTACGTTACTTATCATGCTATATTAAGCTACCTCTGTGATTAATCCGGTGCCCTTCTTATGTTACTTGTGGCTATTACTTGCGCAGAGCAATTCCTAATTTGCCATCATTATTATTTTTTTTTTTCTATTGAATCACTTTATACTTTATGTTCACCAGGGTTATTATTTCCAAACTTATGTCATCCGCACCAATTGTTCCTTTTTTTCTTTCTTTCGCTCTCTAATAAACTTGATTCATACCTGAATACTTCTGGTCACTTTTTTGGATTTTGTGGGCGTGGGTTCGACTGTTTCAGAACGGATCCACCAGTCAAGCTCAGAGGCAGAAGAGACCAGAGGCTATCAACACCAGGCAGCCAGACCAGAGGACCACCAGAAGCCAAGCAGGATAGAGCCCAGCAGCCCATCCCGACTCCAATAGTGAACGGCAAAGGAGGGAGGCCTGTGACGAAATTCCCAGCGAATTCGCCACCCCATGAGCAGTATGGGTAATTATATAGGTTTAGAGCGAGAGAGAGACTAGTTAAGATCGCGACAACATCCGGTACGCTGAAATACGCGGGCAAAGTCACGGAACATCGGTGCTTCCCGGGATAAGCAAGACGAATAATTCAGTATCAACTCGCGACAGCTACCTCAGGCCGATATTACCGTTCAATTCATGATTAGAAGGCTGAAATCCTACTTTCCACCATATATTCCAGTTTAGTTAATTTCCGGTTCAGATTATTAAAATACAGAGGGTTTATCTACGTAAATTCGGTTGAAGGGCCAAGGATCACCGTGGATCAGGGCCGACACACTGTGCCACCCAGTGCATCTTTGTACCCCTTCTGGGTTTGTTTGGAGAGTGAACACATATGTCGAGTTGAGATACTCGCGCTTCCCCGGTTGCGAGAGTGTTAGAAGCTTTCAGTTATCGCATTTTTGGTTGGAAGGTCATACGGGGGCAAATTAGCTCATTTCTCCCGTATGAATTGCCTGAGCTTTCGGTTATGTTTAGTATCGTATCGTTGGCGAAGTTTCTAATTCCTCTCCGGAGAGTGTCCTCTACGGATAAGCTACCTAATTCCGGTCGTAGATGAGGGCAACAACCACCCTCTTACCTCCCTACGGTTTAGATTTTGAAATATTCCCGTTTCAGTCCATACACCCTAGAAATTACAAAAAGAATTAACCACGCAGCTACCTCCGAGAAATTCAAATTTAAATTAAATTCGCGCCTCGCCACCTTCTCGCGAAAGTTGATACTTCCGCCGCGCGACGATGCCACCATCCGGCCGGTCTCCCCACCACTCGGCGCAACAAGTATCGCGCTTGAGCGTCGCCATTACGTGCCGCACAGTCAGTCGTGAACATACCTGTGAACAGACTGCGTCGCATTAAAAATTACCGTGCCACGCCCTAATAAAAACCCAGCTTTTCGAGTCCAGTCGACGGCCAGGACATCAAAACCAGTATGGTGAGTACTGGGGTTTTATTTTGGGGGAGAATTTAATTAATTTTCAGGTAATTATCGCGGAAAATTAGATAAAAATTCACAGCGTCATGTTATCTCCCTTATACCGACGCCACCCGAAATAGCTGCCGTGGGCGCAGGCATTCGTGCGACCACCCGTTCTCTAAACCCCGTGGCTGTAGCCGTTATTTGAAAATGGACTCTATGGGCGTTAAATAAGTCATGCTAGCTGAAAATGGACTCAACGCGCAATAGATACATTATGCTACCTGAAATCGAACTCTATGCGCGATCAATAAATTATGTTCTCCAAAATTGGAGAAGATATATTGTGAAAATGCTCCTCGTGCTTCCGAGTCGAGCCACATGCTATCTCTGCTCTCACTTATATTTTTCCGATGCTCTCTGTCCTCTGAAAGATCAGAGATGATTTCGACTGCTCGCTTAGCCTATTTTATGCTACCTAAATCTGAATGGCTAACTTCCGGCTGCCTACCGCTCTCTCCTGGCTATCAAACATGAAGATTTTTCATGGGCTTCCTGCTACCGCTCCTTGTGCTTCCAGGTTGAGCTGCTCGCTATCTAATCGTGCTACCTGTGCTCTTTGTCCAACCTGCTTCCTTCCAGAAGCAGGGGAGCTAGGCTTGCAGCACCCATGGCTGTTGCCAATCTTTGCTCTCTGTTATGCTAACTAGCTACATGGTATGTTATGGAGTCCGGTTAGGTACGGGGAAAGTAAATTATGAGTTATCTGCAATATTTATGGTTGGACTCCTAACTCCCATTAAATCATCGTGCTTCCGGCCACTTGTCGTGTCTATTCGACACATCTTGGCCAAAATTAGCTTTCTTGCGGCAGCTATGCCATATGCTATCTATACTAAATCGGAAAGCTAATTCATTACATATCTCCACGTGAATCTATCTATCTCCTAAGTAAAATCGATACCAATGGCCATCTTGGTCAATTAAATATCTGATTCCTGGTGGATTCGGATCCTCCAAGCTACCTAACGTCTCTGAAAATCATATTTAGATTGCCGCGATGCTCTCTACTCCAGTGGCGAATAAAATTACGCGAAAAATTATCCAGCGTAGCATACATTAATAATCGCGTCGCTGCGTCTCTCTCTCTCGCTCTTGCGCTACCTCCGCTCACTCTATCTCTCTCCGTTTGGCGTGTGCACGCACAGGCGGCTATTCTGCTCGTCTCTCTGGCTTCATACTTCAGATATCTCTCCTTCGCTTGATCAGAGTCAACTGGTCATCACAGGATTAGTTATTAAGGGTTGGAGAATATTCCAGATCATGTATATATATGAGATACTTCAATAGAGGAACACGTAAAACTTATCCCATGCTTATTCATTGACTATCACCCCGACCTTTTTTAGCTAGTTTTAAGGTTCTCGTTTGATATCTCCTCTCGATAATTGATGTCTGGTAATTGCTGCTTTGTTCAACGAATCCACGACTCGTACACTGAGCAACCGAGTAATTCCGTACCCTCATATCCTCCACTATTCTGCGTCCAGTTCTGTCGTTCGAGTTCCAGGGTAATTAGTATTCAGTTTTAATAAGGTTTTCGTTACGGTTGCGGTTCGTTGATTCCGCGTTACTAAAAATCAGCTGGCGCCCTAAATCATTGAAGTAAGGTTGGATCGAGCTGCTAATTATTCCTGGAATTCAGTTCCCGTTCCGGTAAGGTTTTTTGTCGTTTCAGAATGGTGGACATATGAGAACGAAGGTAATGATCCGCCAGGTTTTGCGTTCC
Organism: Coelinius sp. EB29; assembly: GCA_035578325.1. Classification (NCBI taxonomy): domain Eukaryota; kingdom Metazoa; phylum Arthropoda; class Insecta; order Hymenoptera; family Braconidae; genus Coelinius; species Coelinius sp. EB29. The sequence goes on along the minus strand of JAOZGT010000021.1, from coordinate 1,765,443 downwards.
GTCAATGAGGATTATGGGAAGTTATGGTTTTGTTAGAATATGGGCGAAATATCATTACAAGTCTTAATAAATTCAGAGGGGAGGGAAGAATGGGTTGGCTTTTTAGGCACTGATATTCTAGAAATTACTCGAAATAATCTGGAGGAAATTAAAATAAAGTAAATTAAAACGATAATTGTGGGTAAAGAAACACATTTGCGACTATTGCTAAGTTAGAATATCAGACGAATGGAAATAGGAGAAACGTAAAGCAAGCAGTTGACTGGTTCAATAATTTATTATGCAATCTTATAGACTTACCTCGGATTCTGTAGCTTCCCACCGCCTACATTGAGCAGCAAATAACTCGGCACTGCTGAGCCTCTGGGTGTTGTGAATATTTTATACTGAATTTATAATCTGACAGATCCGATTTTTCTGTTAAATGAATACTCAGGAGTTGTGAGTACCAACTTTATCAGTTCTCTTTAATTTTTCATCACGAAAGTCATGTTACAATTATAAAATTTCTTTGGAATTTCTCGTAAAAGGAGGAGATGTGGCATCGCATGCAGGCTGACTCCTGGGAGGCCCAGAAAGAATCTCTAATTGCAAAACTAACTGCCCACCTTAAAAACAGTGACCTAACCGCATTAAGCAAATCTCCCGACGCGTTCTCCCCCCCAAATTATTAATTCTCACCCCATCCTCCTCATTTGGTAAAATTTTGGACTTCCGGAATACATACCCCCCTCTTCAATCTTCCTCCGAGTGTCAAATTTCCTTGAATTCTATCCATATCGGCCCTCGTATCGGTCATTTATAATTTTCAAATCCATTTCCAGTAGGCGCATATTACGAAGAAATTGATCGTAATTCAAGGAAAAAATCATCGTAATTTACGAATATGAAACCGTAAATTACGAATATGAAATCGTGAATTACGGATACGTAATCGTAATTTACGAATCTGAAACCGTAAATTACGAATATGAAATCGTGAATTACGGATACGTTATCGTAATTTACGATAATATTCAGCGTAATTCACGTTTTAATTATGACCGTAAATTACGATTTCTTAATCGTAATTCACGTTTAGGTTATTCTGTGTGTTCCTGAGTGAAAACAACTTAGAAAATTGTAAAAAACTCTTCCACTTCCTACAAAATGCACTCAAACTTCGGAAATTCATATTAGATCTGGACAAGGACCCATAAATAAAATACTATTAACTTGGGAAGCTGCAGTATGAAATCCGTGCAAAGATCATTATTAACCAATAGAGGACTAACTGTGCAATAAATTTGTAAAAAATCACCTTAATGGAACACGTAATTATTTCTGTCATTAGCCAATGTTCTTTACCTATTATATATGTATATTTTATTTTTGTAATATTTGTATAATCTTGTGCCCCCCCCCTGCTATAAGGAGTTCCCTGCAGAGCAGGTATTGAAATAAATGAATAAAAATAAATAAAATAAATAACAATTATGAAATTTCTTTGGATTTTCTCGTAAAAGAGAATTGAAAGAGTTGGAGACTCCTAGAAACTCGAGTTTCTGTACTAAAGACTGTCCAAGCCCTGAAAAAGTCGCGAAAGACCCGGAGAGACTCATTTTAGTCTCTCACGGTTCCACACAGAGCCTCCGAGAGATTGGAAAATTACATCCTGGGAGGCTATACAAAATAACGTTGAATGGTGCAATTCTATTGGCTGAAATTTGGAGGGGAGGAATTAATGAGACTGGTATCATTGAAGAGGAAATCATAAAATGTTCATTTTGATAATATATTTTCTTCGGTTGAGCTTGGTCGCACAACGGCAATAATAGAAAATGGAAATTATTGATATTTCATATGGAGTTGAGCACGAGTATTCGTGTGAACATGACGTCACTCTGTCGTGTCGCATTAAATATGGCGGTGTTACCGGTAGCTATATTACAGTTTATATATATTTTGTCCTTGCTAGCATACTTTCTACATGCTCGATTTTTAGCATTCCAGTCATTTTGACCTCATGCCTGACATTCTGAATATTTTGCATCACAGGTATTTTATCGGAAACTCTTCTAATAACAAACTGTAGAAGACCAGCTGCATCCCTAGCTTTGTTTGATCTCAAGGGAAATGATTTTTTTAAATTTTTCTTCATTTTCTAATAATGAAAACAGATTTGTTAATCCGGAAATGAGACTTCCAGAGGGACTAATTCATAGCGGATGTAAATATCGCTGGATTAAACCTATAGATAAATGGGGGAAGTTAATTTACTGCGGGATTAATGTATTTACCGATAATGGTACATTTAATAACCCTTGAAACAACTATTTTTCAGTATTTAAACTCGAAACAAAGTCTGTAGATAATTTGAGAATTCTTTGTCCAATTTCAATCCAGTAATAATACAAAATATTTGTCAAAATAAATATAGATTCAGTTCAATATTAATTCAGTAGCGAATTGGTAAAACGATTAAGGCGATTTAAGTCGATTTTATCCTAGGGTCAGTTTTTGATAGATATCTTGGAATCTATGGGAGATAGAGACATTTTTATAGGAATATTTTTTGTAGCTCTCATTATACTCTACAAAAAAGGTCATAATGAAAATTTCACTATCTCCCTTAGATTCTGAGATATTCATCGAAAACTGACGCCAGGATGAAATCGACTTAAACCGTTTTACCAATTCGTCACTACGGAGTTATAAAAAATGATACGAATATTTGTGAATTGCAAGAAGAAAAATTAATCAATTCAAATATTTTGGATAATAATGAATGACCAAGTATTGATAGTATTAATAAATTGAATAACTCCTAGATAGTTACAAATGGTTCAACAAGGTGGAGTCATTAAACTTACAGATATACTTGTTGGATTATATATCCAAAAAAAAAATGGACTTTAGCCAGAATAAATCTAAGAGAGTGAGAGGGGCGTGTCAGTGGTTTTATTGTGTGGGAATGAGTACATTCGTCCTATCGTTGCAAGAATATAGGCGCAATGGAAAATTCGTTGGTGGCGGAGGAGGGAAAGGGGTAGTGAGAGGATGGGTGGGAGGCAGAGGAAATGCGAGGTCTGTGCAAACGTGTACCGGATGGGTCTCAAGCTTAAACGAGGGTCCATATGTAGATCCGGACGTTATCGGTACTGGCAACTAGCCAAGAGTCGAAGCTGTACTGTTACCTGTAATCAGGCCTAAAATTTCCAGTTTGCCTTGTGGCATTTAATATGCGCAACAACCAAGCGCAAACTAACTGTAGTCAGACTGATTTATTTCGAAAATACTCACATTTCCTGGTGATGAAAAAATTGGATTGGTGATAAGAAAAAATGAATCCATATCGCAATATTATGCCGGGGGGATGAAAAGTTCACTGAAGTTATCGGATCGACTCGAGAGATTTTATGAATGACAATTTTTTTTATCCGTAATGAAACTTAAAAATTCACAAAAATAAGCGAATTTGCTTCATACTGAACTTTTTACGATATTCAACATATTTAAAAGATTTTTTATATGTAAAAATTCTCAAAGAAGATAAAACAGTCTGCATAAGGGTATGGGCACTATGAGATCTTCCTCTAGGGAATAAAAAACTAAAGTATATTATAAGAAAGTCGGGCAAGTAGTAAGAGTCGATTACGGTCAGGCGCGTCAGAACGATAGTTTCCACTTTGATTCAATTCAACACTGCGGCAAAATTGTGTTAGAATTCATCCTCATCGGTAAGTCGTTTTTCTTTTTCACAGCGATGCGGATAGACTGTTACGATCCATGAACCAATTGGTGATTATAGCCCCTCGTTAGTGATTATTGAGTAATTTAGATCGATAATTCTTTGAAAATTTGTCTCTCCTTCAGAAAAAAAAATTTCTCCAAAAAAAAAAAAAACACTCACAAAACCACAGACGATCCGAAAATTCCACTAAAATACCATTTCTGTCAGCGAATAATTGATTGATTTTTTCTTTTCATTCTCACTGCATATGTATATAAGGTCTATTCGAGGCTTAAAGAATCGATTCTTCCGTGTCACGTACAACTGGACGAGCAAAGCCTGTCCTATAAATATTATTCGTACAAATTGGCTCTTACAAATGCCAGCCATTTTGACTTGTTGCACAGGTTTAATCTTTTTTGCAACAGGTATACCTTCGGTATAATATCATAACACTTGTTCAATAATTGAATCATACTCACACAGTTGAGTGGCCTCTAGCTGCATTCAAACCAAAACACATCTGCCATTGACGATACCTATGATGTTATTACAGCTCATCAGACATTATTGGTCAAGGCTGGGCCGCCGTCAACGGCGACAATGACCAATCATCAAGTTGATAAAGTATCTCTGCTTCACAGTTACAGTCCATCAGTGGTTCATGTCATTCGAATGACATATTTCTATCATGGACAAATTATTTTTACATCAAATCAATCAAAATAATGTATTTCCCGCGATCATTAAGAAATTAATTGAAATTAATACAAAATGAACGAAATTTGAATTATATGCGTCACAAAATCCATAATATTTGAGTATCAAGTTGCATCGACCCCTGGACCTGTGTGCAACAGACCATAATGACCCCAGTACCGCGAAGGGATCAATTGTTATTCATGCGTGCGCGTGCGCGTCGTGACTACAGAAAGACTAAGAAAATATTCAACCACGAGTACTTTCCAAAAACAAACGCAGATGTTTATTGGCTCTATGCTGAAGAATACAACACCCGTCGAGAAAAACCAAGAGCCGCTCAGACATCACCAATATATACAGTAACACTTGATGATTTGTCAGCTGAAGTTCCATTTGTAAGTTTTTAATGAGAACAATAGGAAAATACTCAGGTTTTTGAAATATCAAGTGTCAAAGTTACTATTTATTCATACCTCTCAACAATAACAAGAGAATTCACCGCATATTTGTAGAGTATACATTGTAAATTGTGTAGAGTGTGTATATTGATCCGAAACTAAATTAACTTATCTCGTTCTACCACTGCACTACACGGAGAGAAATTTTTGGTAAAAATTACCATGCAATTTAAAAATTTATTAAAATTTAATTTTAAATAATAAAATTTGGTGTATAAAAATGGAATTTTATTTTTCGTTTGAGAAATATTGTCCAGATGAGAATAAATAATATCCAACTTGTGTTAAATTTTACCCTTCCAGCGTAGTAATTTTTGTCTAGATTTCAATAAAAATTCTAGGTCTGGTTAGTAAATTTTACCATTCTGTCTGGATAAAAATTACCCTGACGGTACAGTAATTCCTATCCTACTGATAGGGTGAAAATTTTTATCCAGACGAATAGTGAAATTTACTAACCAAACCTAAAATTTTCATTGAACTCTGGACAAAAATTACTGTGCTGGAAGAGAAAAATTTAACACAACTTGGACATAATGTATTCTCATCAGAACGCCTATTCTGGTTTGTATAAATGGATAAATAAATGAATAAATGTCATTTTTACCGGTCTGGGGGCCTATTCTGGTTCGTATAAATTGATAAATAAATGAATAAATCTTGATTTTGCCAGTCTTCAGACCGGTAAAAATGACATTTATTCATTTATTTATCAATTTATACGAACCAGAATAGGCCCCCAGGACAATATTTCTCAAACGGAAAATAAAATTTAATTTCTGTATATCAAATTTTATTGTTTAAAATTTTAAATTTTACCAATATCCAGTTAGAAAAGAAGAAAAAATGTATGGAAGAACACATTTATCAAACGAAATGGTAATTTTTACTAAAAATTTCTCTCCGTGTATCATCGGAATATGATCATTGTAAAAAAAAAACAATATCTCTGCATACTTTTAAAAATCCAAAAATGAAGAAAAAAAAAATTGTTTGGCTAACTGCAAGTCATAAAGGTTAGGTCGCCCGTTAGTTAAAGCCCATTGCATGTTTTAACGGTTCAATTTACGGTAGAGACGAGCGTCAATGGTCGGACCGAGGCCTTCTCATACTGAAAAGAACCTTTTTATTGGCACATGTCCTAGTTTCACCCGAAAAACGGAAATGGAGTTACTAAATAACAATTCCACCTTCAGGTTCACGAGGATCAATAAAATAACATGAATAGAATTGTGAAATCCAAAGAGAGGATACGTATCATCATTGTTGAACGAGAGTTAGAGGATGGACAAGGAGAGAAAATGCTTTTCACAGTGTCACTCTTCATGATAAAACGAAAGTTTTACCCAACATCACTCTATCTTTCCGCTCACTAATGAAGATCTCCACCTCTGTCAATAAATTTCCGCTTATCTTAATATATTTTTGTACATTTTGATGCTTGATTTATACAAATACTGCTCTTCCTGATACATTCCATCTAAATAGGTCATGTTGACAATAAAAAAGAGGAAAAGGTGAAAAAAAATCAGGAAGAAGTAAAAAAAAGGAGGGGGGAGGGGTGAAAATGGGTCGATTTAACAACGCCACATCGCCTCAGTGAACAAATCGCGTGTCCTCAATCTTTCGAATCGCTTTTTCAACTGTCTCGTTCTCACTCAATTCCTCTCTCGAGCCTCTCTCGCTCCTTCTATCTGTCGCGGTTAGACAGCAAGGTGAGATGCTGCATAATAAAGGAAATGGGAGGGGATAAAAAGAGTAGGAAGAAATAAAAAGTATAAATAGTCATAAGAGTTGATGGGGAGAGATGGAAACAAAAGGGAGATCCAAAGAGCGTGAAAATGAATATGTTGACTTGAATCTGTTGTGAAGTGGTGAAAAAACAGAGGATAAAGCTAGATATTTCTGATGGATTATTTGGAAAATATCTCTGGAACTAGTGGGTACAGAGGAAAATGTCAACAGAGTACTTTTTTTTATTTTTATTTGACTCATTCTTGAGACGAATCAATTAATACAGATTATTCTACAATTATCTCGCTTCACTAATTAATTGACACATGCAATCAAAGCCTCTTTCACTGAGGAAGATCCTTTTTTTTCCATTAAAAAGCCTCTCTTCATTTTCTTTTATATTCGAATTCTCTGGTATAGTTAAAAAATGAAACGAAAATCTTCACAGAGAAGAGATTAGAGTTGCATCCATCGCAGGCTTCGATTCGCGCTGAAATGACAGTCGCAGTTTCATTCTCATGGCTCAATGCTCATTTTGGAACCCCAGTGGAGGAACAAAGAGAAGCAGCAGAGAGAGAAAAAATAAAAATGGATAGTAAAAATTTTAAATGTATTTAAAATAAAAACCAATGATAAAATAATGATTTATTGTTTTTCATTCATGTTTTATAAAATGTGCAAATTGCACCAAAAATTGCAATTCCTCTGGTAAAATTTATCATTTTTTTCACCAAGTTTACACATTCATTCAGTATTCAGTTGCCAAGTCTCGTCCGTCTACACAAGGATGAAATGAAGAAAAAAACAAGCAGGCGGCCGAGGCTATGCGGCTGTAGATGTGCGACTGTAGAGTCTGTTCATTCTGCGTGTGTTCTTTTTCTTGCCATCAATCAATTGATGGTGGGCTTCCGAAGGGTGCTAACTGATCGATTGAGCTGATTTTAAATAGGAAACATTGCCATCATATGAGATACCTTCATGCCAAATTTCAAGTTGATATATCAATTTTATCGAAAGTTAGCGTGTTTACAAGGACTTTTGGTCAAAACCAGAAAAATGGGTATATCTCAAACATTTGCTCTAACAAGTGTACATATTTTAGTTGATTGAGATAGAAGACATCGAGAGGAAGATTTTGAAAAAAAAAAAAATCGATCGAGGCGTTTTTGAGATATTGGATAAAATATGTTTACATTCAAAGTTGAATATCTCCGAAACTAATCGATCGATTGAGCTGATTTTAAATAGGAAACATTGTCATCATATGAGATACCTTCATGCCAAATTTGAAGTTGATAAATCAATTTTATCGAAAGTTAGCGTGTTTACAACGACTTTTGGTCAAAACCAGAAAAATGGCTATATCTCAAACGTTTGGCCTAACGACTGTACATATTTTAATTGATTAAGATAGAAGACATCGAGACGAAGATTTTGAAAAAAAAAAAAAAATTAATCGATCGAATAGTTTCCGAGATATCGGATAAAATAGGTTTTCATACAAAGTTGAATATCTCCAAAACTAAACGGTCGATTAAGCTAATTGTTGGTATGAAATATTACAGTCATAAGAGACACATTCATGCCAAATTTCGAATTAATCGCACGGTTATTTCCAGAATTAGCGTGTTCAGAAAGATTTCTAGTAAAAAAGAGAAAAATAGCCATATCTCAGATACCTAGCATCCAACGGTATACATATTTTAGGTGGATGAAATAGACGGCATCGAGACGAAAATTTTGAAAAAAAAAAATGCCGATCGGTGGATTCGTTTCCGAGGTATTGGCGAAAAACGATTTACAAACAATTCACTATTTCTCAGAAACTAATCGGCCGATCAAGCTGAAATTTGGCACAGAACTAGCTATAACTAATACCAACTAACTGACAAAATTCCAGATTTTTTGGAACAAATTTTGTCCCTTTAATATTTAATTTACGAAAAAATGACCACCAGGTGGACAGGGGAACATACAGACTTTTTGTCAAAACATCATATTTTTATATTTTGGACTATTCTACATCATTTCCAGCCAAAATTAGAAAATGTGAAAATCGACCGATTGCAAAGCTTCCATTCGGAAGCAAAAAATTGAAAAATAAAAGAGGGGGAAGCGTTGAGGAGAGACTACGTGTGTGGTGTACAAACTCTGACCTAGATATATCTACAAAGAGGAAAAGAAGCCCTTTCGTTGCCATCTATCCCTCGTTAGACTCCTTTAAAAAATCATCCTTAGGATGATGTATCACCCCTTGCTCTCTTTTGCCTTTATAAGAGTCCCCGTGAAAAATACTATTATTATGTGTTCATATTTAGCACTATTTTTAATGTGAATATCTGCTCTGTATATACATTTGTACAACATAATGTACAGTAAATAAACTTCAATGAATGAATCAATCAATCAATCAATCACCCGAAAAACAGAGTAAAGTGACTTTAGAATTTTTTTTTTCTGATATTATAAATTATCTAATTGTAGTCACGGCATATACAAGCGAATTCTCAATTTTAACGATAATGAAAAAAATATTTTAATCAGATTTGAATGTTGATAGGGTTTTTTTTTGTTTGTACGCACGATAGCTCTCGGCAACGCAATAGGTCTCTCACTGACTTATATAGTTGACACGCAATTGCACCACCGGGTCACGTTTAACGTTCCATTGCCCTCATTTTTGTCCCTTTCTGTTTTATGATTGTGATAAAGCCGAAATCACGAAATAATGATATAGGAGGGGCTCTGGGAATTTTGAGGGAAAGTTTTTAATGGAAACTCTTTAGAGTTCATTAGTTTGGGTTTTAGTAGGTGAAAAAGTAATTCAATGCAGTATTAATTGGGATCTAATCAGCATTAGGGAGTTTTTGAAATTATAATAGTTTGTCTACTACGTGATTCTCTGGGGAATGAGGGATTTTGCAAGAGTAATTTTTACTAGAAAATCAGTAAGAGAATGATGTAATTTTCAACAGAATTTGCGATAACTTTAAATAAAAAATAATTACTCATTTTAATTGATTATCATTGTTTATGTTTCAGACATTCTGCGTAGTATCAAAAAGATTTCGGAAAAACTACATCCACAGATTTACTGCCACAAACAGTTGGTTCATATTTTCACCTTGGAATCCTATTCGACGGTGCTGCATCTTCCTCAGTACAAATCAATTCTTTGATTATATGGTCATGGTGACCATCGTGCTAAATTGTGTCTTCCTCGGCATGACCGAGCCCATAGAAGAAGCCGAGTGAGTATTTATTTTCATCAACCTGAAAAAATCAATCGCATTTAATATCTAACATCCAAATCGGTAAAACTGTTTAAGTCAATTTCATCCTGGCGTCAGTTTTCGATAAATATTTTGGAATGTAAGGAAGATAGAGGAATTTTTATAGAGACCTTTTTTGTAGAGAAAAATGAGAGCTACAAAAAAGGTCCTTATAAACATGTCTCTATCTCCCGTGGATTCGAACATATTCATTAAAAACTGACCTCGGAAGAAATTGACTTAAACTGATTTATCAATTCGCTACTGAAATATCTTTCCATTATTCAAAATAATTCGAGGTGAATCTTGGAAACTGTCAGAATAACTGAAAACTTTTCTGACGATCAAAGCAGCTGATTTCAATAATTTTCCATTCCATTTTCGCCATTGGCGTGAAAGATTATTTTTTGGATGTGGGGGAAACAAGAGTATAGCGACAAGCTGTGTCACCCAACCCGAGCCGGGGTTTTTGTGAAGCTTGCGTGCGCCTGTTATCCCAAGTGAGCATTCATATTTCTTGGGTGACACGGCGATACAATCGCAATGGAGAATTACCTAGGATATAAAAATCTAATTTTTGTATCGCCCCCCAAAAAAACGAAAGTCAATTTCTGGTTGTAAGCTATCAACGGTCACATGCACATTATTCTTTTGTTCTCCTCATTTTCGAGTATATTTCTCACTCCATCCTTCACCCCTTCCCTATCACCAAAACTCACAAATGAACAATTATCTAAACATTTCACTCAAACAATTTGCTCCCTCGTCAATTCTCCATCCTCGCCAAATTTAATTGAAAACTCCAAATGTGCCGCTTCAACATTTCAACTTTCCCACACAACCGCCACCACTCCGATTCGCCTATATGTCCCAGGCATTCAATGAATATTGAATCCTCTCTGCAGACCGAGGTACCACAATTCGGTTACAATAGAAAAAAAAAAAAAATGGAAAACCACCAAAAAAAGCAAATAATACACGGAGAAAAAAATACAGTAAAAATTCGGGTGCTAGCACGGTAAAATGGGTGCAATCGCCAAGCACCTGGAATTTTCCTGTAACTACAGTAATTTTTCATATATTTGTAGGAATTTTTTTGGCCCTCTAACATTTTTTTTCATGCTAACACCCGAATTTTTACTGTATTTTTTTCCCCGTGTAAAAAAAATAGATCACAGATTCAAGAGCTCAAAGATGTTAACCGTGAAATATTCAGTATTCCGGTGGATTCGATGGGTTTGGAACAACCGGATGCACAGGAATACATGCACATCCGTTAGTTATATATCGGAATACTGTAGCAGAGAATTTTTTATTGATAAATTTATAACTATCGATGGAAACGAAAAAAAATAATGGAATTTCAAAGTGATACAAATGAGTTGACGACGGTCAACTAATTTGGAAAAATTATCGTCATGATTTTTTTAAATTGACAGATCAACTCATTGTTATTCTCATTGCTGTATGTCATGGTGGATCTGGAGATGGCCTGGGGGAAATTCGAAAACGTTAGTTTCATCCGAATCTCTCTCTCTCTCTCTCTCTCTCCCTCTCTCTCTCTCCCTCTCTCCCTCTCTCTCTCCCTCTCTCCTCTCTCTCTCTCCCTCTCTCCTCTCTCTCTCTCCCTCTCTCTCTCGCCTCTCATCTCTCTCCACCTCTCTCTCTCCCCTCTCCTCTCTCTCTCTCTCTCTCTCTCTCCTCTCTCCCTCTCTCCCTCTCTCTCTCTATCTCTCTCTCTCTCCTCTCTCTCATCTCTCTCTCTCTCTCTCCTCTCCCTCTCTCCTCTCTCTCTCTCTCTCTCTCTCTCTCTCTCATCTCTCTCCTCTCTCTCTCTCTCTCTCTCTCTCCTCTCTCTCTCTCTCTCTCTCTCTCTCTCTCTCTCTCTCTCTCTCTCTCTCTACTCTCTCTCTCTCTCTCTCTCTCTCTCTCTCTCTCTCTCTCTCTCCTCTCTCTCTCTCTCTCTCTCTCTCTCTCTCTCTCTCTCTCTCCCTCCCTCTCTCTCTCTACCCTTAGGGCCATTCTCGATCCTGTCCTTTGCCCAGTTACCGTAAATGCAGGAATTTTATCACGGAAATTCATTGTGGCTCAGGAATTTCCCTGACAAAAAAAAGAAATCTATACTATCAAGTTAATTTAATTAATGCCTCAAATAATTCACTCATTCGCCTTTATTTATTTGCAGATATATCTTCCTAGCAATCTACACTGGAGAAATGGTGATAAAGTCTATAGCAAAGGGCTTTATACTGAACAAGTACACATACCTTCGTAATCCATGGAATTGGTTGGATTTTGTGGTGATAACCAGCGGTTATGCGACCATTGGCATGGAGGTCGGCAATCTCGCTGGTTTGAGAACATTTAGAGTACTCAGGGCGCTCAAGACCGTCTCCATTATGCCCGGTGAGTTTTCTCAAAATCTTTCCACCATCTACCTAGAGGAACAGCATCTCATTGTCCTTTTGAGGCATCTCATATGTGTGACAATAACAATTAACAAATGACAAATTAAAATAACGAATTCTTCATGATAGAACATTAAAAAAAAATGACATTAATTTTTTGACTTATACCCCCACAGTTTTCTATTTGGCCTCTTTTCATTTTCCTCAAATGCATGAATCCGCCTTTTTATTTTCTTTGTAATCAGAGATGATTCGGTGAGAAATTCGCCTAGAAAATAGAGAAGCAAGGAAAAAACTTTGAAATAGAAATAAAAATTGTAAAAAATTGAAAGAAAAAAAAAACTACGACTCACAGAAATGCACGAGTATAGCGTATTGCATTAGCATATGTATGAGAGGAGGGGTCAGTGGCGAGTGAAACTGGAGAAATACACCGTGGCAATGAGAGGATAGTGCGGGTGGGTAGTAAACGTGACATATATATCATACTAAGAGGTATAGGTGGCTGGCAATTACATGACGAGTGGCGACTGTCGATTGGTCCTCTCTAGACTTGAGGTATTATACTGTGTGTGAGACTGAGGGATGTTGTAAACGGAAACACATTGTGTCATCCATGAAATTAATGGCCAAATGCATATAGATATATCCATGATACTCTGATTATAAATGGTAGGATTCGTAGCATGTAACGAATTAATTACTATCATTGATGCTGTTATTGGCATGTATTAATCAAATTAATTATGTACAGAGGTAATTGGATCGAAAATTATTAATTTATTCAATTATGAGCTCTTTTTTCCCCTTTTTTGTGCATTGAAAAGTAGAACATTGGAGCAAATTTTATTGACAAGCTGAAGAAATTTCTTCTGGAATAAATCATGACCTCTGAACGTCGTGATCACTCGATAATGCAAATTATGAATTCACATACAGAATTATCTATATGATAAAACCAGAAGAAAGAGATTGTTCAAACAAGTTTCATCGAAAATTCAGGAAAAATTTACGCTCGAAAACACTGGTTGACGATCAATTTATCTCCTATACCCGACAAGATACACTGAAAACAATTTCTGTAACTTCAGAAGTTTTTCAAGCATATCCCCAAAGTTTAGAGTAAAATAGATCGCCAACCGGTGTTTTCCAGAAGCAAATTTCCCTAGTTATCTATCAATGCAAAAAAAGTTTAAACACAAGTGGAACCAATTGTTATTTTTTTATTTTTTTTTATAAAAAATATATTTTTTCTTCGTTTGTAATATTCAGAAGAAAAGTGAAGAGTGAAGTAGAAATCCACTCGAGTTTCAATCTCTCTTTACCCCCCCCCCCCCCTTTTCTTCTCTGCTCATCCCCTTGATACCAGAGAATATCGGAAAAGAATGAATAGTTCTCTAACGAATCGTTCGAGTGTAAGCATCACCTTATGTTTCTCCATCGTTTCCCTATCCTAACCCTCAACGACAACCTAAGCCACTCACACATACGCCGCTGGCAGAGAGAGAGAGAGAGCCCTCTGAATACTAGGTCAATGGGACATTTTCCCCCTTTAGCACACTCATAGTCCTCGAGGTTGTGTTACCGACCCGATTCATTCTATATGACACATATACAGAAGTATGACTTTTTTCTCTTGTCTGAAAATCACGAGTCAATGATAATGATGAAATGATAATTGTCTTCCAGGCCTCAAGACCATCATCAATGCCCTTCTACACAGCTTCAAACAACTCGCTGAAGTTATGACTCTGACCATCTTCTGTTTGATGGTTTTCGCTCTATTTGCTCTACAAGTATACATGGGAGAATTGAGGAATAAGTGTGTTAAACAACAGGAGCCTAATACGACGCAGGTCGATTGGAGAGAGTAAGTTATGAACATTTTTTTCCGAATCCTCTCTAACTCATGTTGCTAACTGAATTTCGCATTAAAAAAGAAACAAGTAGAATTCTTCGACTTGACCAATATTCTCCATCTGTTTTGGATTTTTATTTTTCAGGAATGCTGTTGTCAAGTACTTTTTCAATGCAGCAAGTTCATTCTTGTCATTGCCATAACCAGTACCGTCGAGTGCGAGCATTTTCACAGAGCTACTTTTTTTGATACCCCCACAAAAGTTGGCTTATTGCGCTCTAGTTTCCGTCCTGTTTTTGCATGATTTTTTTTTTCAACAGAATCATGAATTTATAGCACTTGAGCACGTTGATAATGTTTGTCCCGTTTTCAGTAATAGTGTCGATGTTTTCCTTGAATTTCAAACTGCTGTTTCTTTTATAGGTTTTTATAAATGTTATTGGGGCTATTCTGTGAGGGAAGGGCTTGAAGAAGTTGCTAATAAAAGCGATAAATTGTTCTAATTGTAATATGCAGTCTTCAGTGAAAACCTTTGAAGCATGAAAAATTTCTTCTGAAGAGGTCTCGTAAGATGATGGTTTTTCTTATATGATATATATTGGATATATTTTGAATCTTTTCAAAGATGATCAAATTATCACTTAAATTAAGATCGCTTAGAAAACTTTTTTTTTGCTGAAAATTTAGGAGGTATTTCTCCAAGACCCCTCGATGAACCTCCAATCAAGAAATTGACCATATAAACCTTTTGACATATCGAAAAAAAATATCAAAGTCGAAACCTCAAATTTCGCGAATTAGGCTATTATGAATATTTTACCTTTTGACACTTGCCCGTAAATAATCAATCACCACAACGAGATTTCTTGGACAGTTTACCCAGGTCGAAAACTATGCAGAACGTGTGAAAATTGCTTGAGTCAGTGCGACTCATATTCATGAGAATCTCCAGTATCTTTTCTCTCTTATACTTTTATCCAACGGTCACCCGGTAGTTTCCGGGTTTCGGTCAACGAGCCATTATCTCCGCCAGTCTCTCTGCTTTTCGAATATTAAAACTCACCTTAAGGAGGACCTATTGCACCTCTTCCTCTTTTTTTCTCCTTCTCTAGGCTTCTCTGTTTCAATATTTTCCCTCTCATTTCTATAACCAGCGCCCGCGTTAATTAGAATCTACTGTGAGAGAAAAAAGGGAAGAATGGAGGAAAAAAATTGTTTTTCCCTCGTTTCGTTGTGAAATTGGGATTTCCCTCTTGTACAACATTTTTCTTTCAACTCCATTTTTTCGTACAGATTTTCCTTTCCCATAGAAAAAGGGCTCCAAAAATTTTCCCTTAATCCCACTAATTACCGAAATAATTCAACGATTAACGATGAAAATGAGTAATGCCCTACTTACCGCCCTATACAACAGCTGTCATAACAGACTAACTCAACAACAACGGGTGTAAAAATGTTTATAGATCAACTATCGGAGGATCGACAGAGTCGATATTGGAAACAATCGAGTGATGGGCTTTCTCCGATACGAATTTCACCCCATCAGTACGCGCGACCCACTTGTATTGCTGGCTATTTATAGCTGAAAGCGAAGAGTCAATTCATCCGATAAACGGTCACCACGATACTCATTTTATAGCATCTATAAAAATTGTAGTAGTTCGAGTTAACTGGATTATTTTGAAGGATACTGGAGTAAAATATATCTATTGTATCTACTGTATATTTATTGGCTAAAAGTAATTTTATCAAGTTCAATAATTCAAAAGCATTAGGGTAATGGACCGAGAAAGTTTGATGGAGATATTTGACGCTTGTAAGATGAATTTGTATTTTCTTCCAACAGGTGGACTTGGAACGCATCCAATTGGGCCTTCGACGAAGATGAAAATCCTATAATATGTGGAAATGTCACTGGTGCCAGGTTTGTAATTTATTGCAAAAATATCCCTATCACATCACATACAGCATGATTTATTATCTCAGCTGTTGATGCGGGGAATTGCACAAAAATAATGCAGTCCAACGGTACGACTCTGCGTAAGACCGTTAATTAGTTATGGTATATTTAATATTTAATTTGATGTAGCAGGATGATGATGATGGCATTAGATGGAGAAAGCATTAGCATCTTGGCGAGTGTTATCCACTGCTAAGATGCATCACGGTTATTCCCCTACCGTTGCCATTTGTTTATTCATCAATTCACGAAGATTATCCTTACTGCATGGGGGATGAATCACCTAAAAACAAATTATATTTGTTATTTTTTATAATTTTTAAATGGAAATAAAGGGAGAAAAAAATTAAATTCATGTTCTTACTTGTTGAATTTCTGCAATTATCTGCAGAGTATTATGGTGATGGTGTTATAACGTCATTGCCACGTTGAAAATTATAACAATTCCACATTGATTCTTTTCCAAGCAAACCAACAAGTATGAGCCCCAGCCGTAAGATATTTCGTGCCGCGTTCACATCTCTGTGCCATGTGATTTTGCAATATGGACAATATTGAAATCTGTGGGGGGATGTGGATGGCGGACATCGACCGTTGCACCTGGAGCAATTAGCTGTAGTACGAAATTCATCCACTTTGATTACGACAAAGTCATTGTCTGCCTCCAAAGCTCTCCTTACAGCACGTAGTGGTGTTCTCCGGTGGCCCTTGATGCCATTGGGCAATCGGAATTCTCCAATTACCACCAACACTTTTTTTCTCTTTTTCCTCTCTTTTTTCTTTCTCTTTTTACCATGATTGTGATATTTCTTTTTTTTCTGTCCTTTGCACCGTAATTTGTCGAGTATTTTTTGTACTTCCTTCTGGGTTCGAATGTACTTATCCCACTTGAGACGCACAACTGTGGGACGGGCATAAATTGATTGTAATTTTTTGAAGGACTCCAAACGCCATTGTGTTGTTAATTTCTGCGTTAACGGTTCATTCAGAGTGAGATCAACTTTTACATCTTCAGATTTTACATTTTTTTTATATTTTTTGGGTTTTTTCGTTGATTTGGTACTTTTTGACGTGGATACGTCTATGGTTTCATTTTTGAGGTGTCATTTTGTGAAAGAACTTCATTTACTAACGCCATCTAGTACGTGTTCGTATACTAACACCTCGACCATATATGGATAAATTATCGATTGATGATTACTCAAAGTTATCGACGGTGGATAATAATATTATCGATTGATGATTACTCAAAGTTATCGATGGTGGATAATCATCAAACTTAATTATCATGACGATAGAGGTTTCTCCATTCTTCATCCTGATTACACTTAATACTTATGATGATTGATCGCATATAAATGCGTGGTAAATAGGATGTTCTAAAAAGTTCCAGGATATTCTAAAAAGTTCTGAAGTGTTCCGCAAAGTGCTAGGATGTCCTAAAAAGTTCCAGAATGTTCTAGAAAGTTCTAAAATTTTCTAGAAAGTGCTAAAATATTCTAAAAAGTTCTTGAATGTTCTGGAAAGTACTAGGATGTTTTAAAAAGATCCGCAATGTTCTAGAAATTTCTAGAATTTTCTGGAAAAAGCTAAAATAGTCTAAAAAGGTTCAGAATGTTCTAAAAAGTTTTAGAATGTTCTGGAAAGTGCTAGGATGTTCTAAAAAGTTCTAGAAGGTTCTAGAAAATTCTAGAATTTTCTAAAAAGTGCTAGGGTATTCTAAATAGTTCCAGAATGTTCTAGAAAGTTCTAGAATTTTTTAGAAAGTGTTAAAATATTCTAGAACGTTCTAAAATGTTTTGGAAAGTACTAGGATGTTCTAAAAAGTTTCGGAATGTTCTAGAAATTTCTAGAATTTTCTGGAAAAAGCTAAAATATTCTAAAAAGTTTCAGAATGTTCTAAAAAGTTTTAGAATGTTCTGGAAAGTGCTTGGATGGTCTAAAAAGTTCCGGAATGTTCAAGAAAGCTCTAGAATTTTCTGGAGTGTGCCAAAATATTCTAAAAAGTTCTAGAATTTTCTGTAAAATGCAAAAATATTCTCAAAAATTTTAGAATGTTCTGGAAAGTCCTAAAATATTCTAAAAAGTTCTAGAAGGTTCTAGAAAGTTCTGGAATTTTCTAAAAAGTGCTAGGGTGTTCTAAAAAGTTCCAGAATATTCTAGAAAGTTCTAGAATTTTCTGGAAGGTGCTGAAATTTACTAGAAAGTTCTAAAATGTTCTCAAAAGTCTGGAAATCTCTCAAAATATTTCAAATGGTTGTAAATTTTTATAGATCTTCCATGAACTAGTGGGATTAAATCGAATTCATCTCAATGAAAACTGAACCACCACAAGGTGGACCATACAACATTAGTTATTCATAATATAAGAAATAAAAGAACGAAAAAACAGATCCCATAGACGTATCCACGTAACAACTTACGGCTGTATCAGCCGCGACAGCTTCTGTCGCGCCCACTACAGCCGCGCCAATTTTTCATCTTGCTCGCTCTCTGGTGGTTTTTTTACGAAATCCCTGTTGCTTCCTTAATTTTCTTCGGTCAGTAATCTTGTCAGGGTCTCTTCCATTTTTCCTCATTTCCTCAGCTTTTGTGGCTTTCTTATTTTCCTGAGCTTTTTGACGTTTCCTAGCAGCTTCTTGAGCTCTCTCAGCCTTTTCCTTCAGTTCTGTATATCTCGCTTCTCATAATACTCCTTGAAATCACTTTTAATAATGTCACGATATTTTTTCTACAATTTTTCTACGAAAGGCTCCGATCTCCTAGTACACATCCTTTTCATAGCCCTCTTTCTATCATGACATCCCACATCACGATGAAAATGTTTCGATTTGAAAACAAGGCGGGTTTCTTTATCACTACGTGGTATGCCATTTTCATCATAGTCTTCATTAAAATTTATATCGTCCGTTAATATGCATCCGAGCATAGCACAGTATCCGGGGTCAATTTCTATCATGTGATCAAATTCATCAAGAGTATAAGTGAATTGTTGTTGTTGTTGTTGTTTTCCATCTTGTTTTTTTTCCTTTGAATCCTTTCTCGTCTCTTCATTTCCTGGTGGTCTTCGGCATGCATGTTGTACTGAGATATCTACACCATTTGTAGTGACGTACATTGCAAAGTGTTCACTCATTTCCTTATCAACAACTTGAATTTTGAATACTTTGTCCCACACTTTTGATATTATTTCGTCTGGTGTCATTTTATAATCTTGCCAAGAGCGAGGCAGCCATCTGGGATGGTGTCTTTTTATCATGTCAAAAAAAACTTCGCTTGTTATGTGTGCATGTTGTAGGCCATGGTAGAATATTGGACATACTTTGAAAGAAACGTGTTCTTGAAGATCAACAAAAAAGCTAATAAAATGCCACCAATTTGATGGCGTTGGTAGCCATTGAAGATTTTTGTATTTGTCATTTGACAAAATTCCTGGCAAGTCTTTCTGCTCCATTTCTTCTCTAAACAATTAGAATGTTTGTTCAAGTCCCTCTCGTTTTGAATTGTCCTTTAGTTCTTTAATTTTGTCTTCATCTGTTATTTCCTTGTTTTCTATTTCTTCTTCAGCACTTTTCAATGTTAATTTACAAAAATATATACAAACAAGTCGAAAAGTATTGAGGACAATCAAATTTTTATAAGCAGTACGATATACAGTCTCTTGCATATTAACTGCATGAACTCTGTGACTTATATCGTAACCCCCGGTGTAACTTTTATTTTTTTAAATATATTCCTTTGTCCATGTATTTGGATGATTGACGTCTTTTTTATGCTCGTTTTTATTAATACATAATGCCTTGAAGAAGAATGTAAAGTTTGGTTCTCCTTTTTGTTTGTCTAGCCACTCATAAAACTTTTCATATCTGCTCCTCACCATTGACTCAATCAGAATTGATCCTTCAACCATTATGTCTGACATAATGCGAACATGTACACGAATAGGACGCAAAAAATTTTTATCATAAAGAGCTCCGAGTAGACCCATTTTTGTTGTTTTCCTGATTGGATTTGCATCAAAACGTTGTCCTGTATAACGTCATTGATACCCGGGACACA
Organism: Coelinius sp. EB29; assembly: GCA_035578325.1. Classification (NCBI taxonomy): domain Eukaryota; kingdom Metazoa; phylum Arthropoda; class Insecta; order Hymenoptera; family Braconidae; genus Coelinius; species Coelinius sp. EB29. The sequence goes on along the minus strand of JAOZGT010000021.1, from coordinate 1,745,280 downwards.
ATTTCTCTTTTTGGCTGCGATGACCAGGACGACCGCAGCATCTACACCAATTATCATCATCATCATCATCACTCTCTTCTACTTCCATCTCCACCTCCTCCTTCTCCATCTCTTCACTCTCTGTGGATTCATCACTATCAATTTCCATTTCTGTAACACGATTATAAAACAACAAAATTATATCAAGGGTCAAGTTGACATTTCAATTATTTTTTTTCGAAAATTGTATGCAATTTCTATACTTGATACAATTTAAATAGAAATAGGTCAATTCCCATGAACGTTGTACGCGTATTTGAGTTTTTCTTAGAAAAAAAATGACTCCCTGAGGGTTTCGGAGGGAATTTAATGACCCGTTTAAATTTAGTTTCTTTTAGCTATTCAAAATAATATATAAACTCACCCATTATGATGCCTGATGACTGATTGAAATTTATATATTTTTTAAAATAAATTATTCAGACTATTACTCGGTTGCTTTCTCACTCAGATTTCTGAAATTTATAAAATTCAAAAAAAAAATTAATTACAATACAATAAATATAAATTGAATTAAATTGTAATTTTTTGTTAAAAACAATCCGGTGAAATTGTCTCAAAATGAATGTATTTTGATAAAAATTTCTCTTTGTGTCGGCTACGCCGTGGGCGTACTGTCTTCCCCCCCTCTATTCAATTAAATTTAAACAAAATCCCAGTCCATTTCAATTTTTTGAACCGAACTATCTTCCCCCCCCCCCTCTATTCAATCAAATTTAAACAAAATCCGAGTCCATTTCAAATTTTTCGAAACGAACTGTCTTCCCCCCTCTGATTTATCTCAATAATGAGTGATTTTATGAGATAATATCAAGAGATGTTTTTTGTTGAAAATTTTCACACCTACAAAAAATGTCTTTTGACATTATCTTCTAAAATCACTTGTTTTCGAGATAATTGACAAAATATCGTGAAATATTATTCATATAATTTTGAACTTAATTCGAACTTAGATGACGTTTATTATCATGATTATTACGAAGGCATGTTCGGACAAAGTGTAACACTGTAAGAGGAATAATGTAAACATTACCCCCTCCCACTCTAAATCTCGTTTCACGGTCGTTCGTCGATGAAATACGTAAATAAACATCTTCACAAATAATCCCTTTGTATACAACGGAGTGATTAATTATTCTAAGGATTTTTGTGACTCAATGTAATAAATAAATTTAAAAAATTTATATCGTTTTTTAATCTTTAAAAAACAATTTTTTTTTAATGAAAAAAAAAGTCCTCAATTTTTATCAATAAAATTCAGTGATAAATTAATTGAAAAATTGAATAAAAAAAAAAACAAAAGAATTCGTCAGTTGTCGTTTGATTTATCTCTCAAAAAATCACTCAACTATTTTCATCACTCAATAATGATTTTAAAAAAATTATGAAAGTGAATTAATAATTTTTCTCTTTGTCCAACGCAATTTTTCGGGGGAAAAAAAATGACGTGAGAGGTAGAATAAAGCGACATAAATTCACGGAATTGGAGTGAGAAAATAATATCAATGAACTAATTTATTTATTCCGTATTTTCCTTCATTTTTAACCGACAAAAAAGATATAAAAACCTAAAAACGGCAGATGCTAGTATTTTTTCACGATTTAATTCACTAAAAATGTCCATAATTTTCACAAATCCCTCTTCTACATATCACTGCATGATTTCGCCCTGAAATTCCCTTTTTATCAGAGAAAAATGCAGAAAACTCTGAGGAAGAAAGATCAGAAAAAAATTTTACCGCTTCAAGAATTCAATAAATCGACTGAAAAACCGCATTTTCACACTGATGAATAATCACGGAATGATTCTAATGGATTTAAGAATACATAAGAATAATAAACTCACCAGAAAAACTGTGAAAATCCTTCAGGATTCACTAAAACTGCACCCTTTGTTCTCTACTCGATAAACGACAAAGACGTTAACGTCGCAAATGCCCGAGGGGTTATGACGAAGAGCCGCCCGACTCAACAGGCGGCAAGCGCGTCTTGACAGGTTCCCCAGCACTCGGGTACTTTCGGTGGTCCACTCGAAACGTGATTGGTCGAGGCTAGCACACCCGAAGTATTCAAACTCTTTCCGTAACAACTTTTTCATCAATTTAAATTTTTTTCTTTTATTTATGAATTAAAAACTGTGAAATTCAGTCACAGAATTTAATTTATGTCACTCGTGCCCGCCCTAACCTCGTTCTTTTCGGCCCTAGGGCCGCTAACTGCTCCGCGCGTCGTGCGATTAACTCGGCTTCCACACGGACTGAACTAAAACAGTATAGAGCACTCGGCGATAAATTCCGTTTTCAACGAATGTGAGTACAGACCTCGCCTTCGGCTCGGCCTGTAAACTTCACATTCATCGAAAACGGAATTTCGCACCTCGTACTCTAATGTACTAATGTTACACGGCCCGATAAGTGTTTTTACAACAAATGAGATCATAATTCGCGCCGAAGGTTTATGACATATTTGTCGCAAAAATACTTATCGGCCCTTCCCTGACGGATCAGTCCGAGACTCAACTCTCGGACCGAGGCACAATCCGAGAGTGAAGAGAGAGAGGAAAATAGAACAACTATCTCTCTCTCTCTCTTAACTCTCGGATTGTGCCTCGGTCCGAGAGTTGACTCTCGGACGGATCCATCAGGGTTGTAACATAATCTACTAAAATCTACTCTCATTCTGAATAGAGGAGACTGGGGCAAAATGGTGATATTTGTATGTTTTAAAGGTTAATAACTCACTCAGTTGTTGATGATTTTTATTTTACTTTTTTTTTAAATTGTCAATCTTTACAATTATCCCAGAATCATGGGAGATATCTCTTGTACCCATGAGAAGGTACCAGAATAATAAAACCCTAACATACAAATTGAAAATCTATTCTGAAAATCGCACAAGCTAAGAAAACAAAACTTTCCACGAACCACGGAATCGAGAGAAAGGCAGAAATTAAAGTCACAGAAACATTGAATCAGAGTATCGAGATTGGTAGAATCTGTTGACTCTTTTTCATTCCCTTTTTTTATCGGCACACAACTAACTTTAAAGCACTACGGTTCATCGGACCGCAGCTGTTAGGTAAAATAATGCTTTCCTTCTAACAGCCAGAAGAGTATAACGCTCTAGCGGGCCGTGATTGATTCTCATATTTATTGCTAAAGTTTTTCACTGGCATGAATTATGGTGATGGTGGAAGTCAAGCCAACGATTCAAGAAAGTGAATAGGCAGAGCTAGAAATTAATGCACATATATTTTCAACATATTATGGTAGGAATTTTGTTTTTCACCAGAATATAAGTGATTATATTCTGGTAGAACGATCCCTCCAATCAATCAATCATGACATCATTCAGTTACTAAACATTCATAAATTATGTTTTAGACACTGCAATGAGAGCTACACATGCCTTTGCGTAGGTCCAAATCCAAACCACGGTTACACGAATTTCGACAATTTCCTGTGGTCAATGCTCACCACTTTTCAACTCATCACTCTAGACTACTGGGAGGATGTCTATAATAAGGTCAGTGAGAATATTGTGTCCTTGGATACCAAGGACACCAACATTATACAATATTATACTTGGATAACCCAGTAAAAAAAAAACAAAAACTATTTTATTATTTTGGATAATGTAAATACGTATTTATTTAATTCCGTAATTATTTTTACCCCTTTATTTCAATTTTATCGTCAATTTTCCCATATCATGAACATTATAATTTCATGATAATATCTCCACCGTCCTCCTTACGGCAAATAATATGATATTATTATATTATACTTGGATTGATACAAGTCGAGCTGCATACGTTCCTATCACATCACATACAGCATAATTTATGATCTCAGCTGTTGATGTGGGGATAAGCATAATTGAGTATATCCAGGGGAACGACTCGGCGTAAGTCCGCTAATAGTATAATTTGATGTAGCAGGATGATGATGGAGATGGCATTGGATAGGAGAAAACCAGTAGCATCTTGGCGAGTGTGTTCTCCACTGCTAAGATGCATCATGGTTATTCCCCTAACGCCGTTGCCATTTGTCTATCCTTGCTGCATGGATGAATTACCTGAAAACAAATTATATTGATTATTTTTTATAATTTCATTTAAATGGAAATAGGGGGAGGAAAAAAAATTAAAGTCATTATTCTTACTTCATGAATTTCTGCAATTACGTGTAGAGTATTGTGGTGGTGGTGGTTTAACGGCATTGCCACGTTGAAAATTATCCCAATTCCACATTGATTTTTTTCCAAGTAATCCAACAAGTATGAGCCCCAGCCGTAAGATATTTCGTGCTGCATTCACATCCCTGTGCTATGTGATTTCACAATATGGACAATATTGAAATCTGTAGGGGGATTTGGATGGCGGACACGGACCATTACACCTGGAGTAATTGGCTGTAGTACGAAATTCATCAACTTTGACAAAGACAAAATCATTGTCTGCCTCCAACGCTCTCCTTACAGCACGTAACGGTGTTCTCCGATGGCCCTTGATGCCACTGGGCAATCGAAATTCTCCAATCATCACCAACACTTTTTTCCTCTTTTTTTTCCTCTTCTTTCTACCATGATTGTGATATTTTTTCTTTTGTTGTCCCTTGTACCGCAATTTGTCGAGTATTTTTTTAACTTCTTTCTGGGTTCTGATGTACCTGTCCCACTTGAGACGCACCACTTTTGGACGAGCATAAATTGGTTGTAATTCTTTGAAGCACTCTAAACGCCATTGTGTTGTTAATTTATGGGTTAGTGGTTCATTAAGAGTGAGATCAACTTGTATTTCTCGAGGCTCTTTCGGTTCTTTAGATTTTTTAGGTTTCTTAGTCGACTTGGTATTTTTTTCTTCTTGTTCGCACTCTGGTGGTTTTTTGCGAAATCCCTCTTGCTTTCTTAATTTCCTCTTGTCTGTGATTTTGGCAGGATCCCTTCCATTTTTCCTCATTTCCTCAACTTTCCTGGCTTTTTTGTTTTCCTGGGCTTTCTGACGTCGTTTAGCAGCTTCTTGAGCTCTCTCTGCCTTTTCCTTCAGTTCTTTATATCGCTTCTGGTGGTACTCCTTGAAATCCCTTTTAATAATTTCCCGATATTTCTCCTGCAAATTTGCCACGAAAGTCTCTGATTTACTAGTACACATTCTTTTCAGAGCCCTCTTTCTATCACGATTCCCGACATCACGATGATAATGTTTTGATTTAAAAACAAGACGAGTCTCTTTATCACTGCATGGTATACCATTCTCATCATAGTCTTCATTAAAATTTATATTGTTCGTTAATATGCATCCAAGCATAGCACAGTATCCTGGGTCAATTCCAATCATGTGATCGAATTCATCAAGAGTATAAGTGAATTTTTGTTGCTGTTGTTGTCCATCTTGTTTTTTGTCCTTTAAATCCTTTGTCATATTTTTACTTTCTGGTGGTCGTTTATATGCTCGATGTACAGAGATATCTACACCATTTGTAGTGACGTACATTTCAAATTGTTTACTTATCTCCTTGTCAATCACTTGAATTCTGAATACCTTATTCCACACTTTTGATATTATTTCCTCGGTTGTCCATTTTTGACTTGCCCAATTACCGGGCAGCCATCTGGGATAATGTCTTTTGATCATGTCAAAAAGGACTTCACTTGTGATGTGTGCATGATGTAGGCCATGGTGAAATATTGGACATGATGTTAAAGAAATATGTTGTTGAAGTTCAACAAAAAACCCAATGAAATGCCACCAATTTGATGCCTTTGGTGGCCATTGCAGATTTTTGTATTCTTCCTTTCCCAAAATTCCAGGCAAATCTTTCTGCTTCACTTCTCCATTAAACAATTTATTCATTTGGTCATGTACATCTTGTTTTGATTTTGTCTTTAATTCTTGAATCTTCTCGTCATCAGTAATCTCCTCACTTTCTATTTCTTTTTCAACATTTTCCAAATTTATTTTAGAAATATATTTTCGAACAAGTCGATAAGCATTGACAACAATCAAATTTTTATATGCAGTACGATATACAGTCTCTTGCATATTAACTGCATGAACCCTGTGACTTATATCATATCCCCCAGTGTAATTTCCCTCTCTTTTAATATATTCCTTTGTCCATGTATCGGGATGATTGACGTCTTTTTTATTCTCTTTTTTATTAATGCATAATGCCGTGAAGAAAAATGTAAAGTTTGGCTCGTTTTTTTTGTGTTTCCCTAGCCACTCGTAAAACTTGTCATGTTTGCTCCTCACCATTGACTCAATTAAAATTGATCCTTCAATCATTATGTCTGACACAATGCGAACATGTTGACGAATAGGTTCCAAAAATAGGTCATTACCAAGAGCTGCTAGTAAACCCATTTTCGTTGTTTTTCGAATTGGATTTGCACCAAAACGTTTTTCTGTAAAACGTTGATGATAGTGGCGGCATGCTTTGTCCTCTTGACTGAGATGACCAGGACAAAAGCATCGAGAGCAGTAATTATCATCATCATCATCATCAATTTCCATCTCCTCCTCCTCCTCCTCCTCCTCCGTCTTTTCACTCTCGTTGGATTCATCAGTATCAATTTCCATTTCTGCAACATGATTTGAAAAAAAAAAAACAAAATTATATCAAGGGTCAAGTTGACTTTAAAGAAAATCCGAGTGCATTTCAATTTTTTCGAAACGAACTCTCTTCTCCTCTTCCCCCCTCCCTATTTAATCAAATTTAATTGATATACTAGTGGTCCTTCAAATGTTTCGAAACAAACTCTCTTCTCCTCTCCCCCCCCCTTTCTCTATTTAATCAAATTTAATTAATATACTAGTCTGTTTTAAATATTTCGAAACAAACTCTCTTCTCCTCTCCCCCCCCCCTCTCTCTATACAATGAAATTTAAAGAAAATTCCAGTCCATTTCAATTTTATTGAAACGAACTCTCTCCCCCCCCCCCATTTAATCAAATTTAATTAATATACTAGTCTGTTTCAAATGTCTCGAAACAAACTCTCTTCTCCTCTCCCCCCCCCCTCTGATTTATCTCGATAATGAGTAATTTTATGAGATAATGTCAAGAGACATTTTTTGTTGAAAATTTTCACCCCTACAAAAAATGTCTTGACATTATCTTCTAAAATCACTTGTTTTCGAGATGATTGACAAAATATCGTAAAATATGATTTATATAATTTTCAAATTTAATACAAACTTGGATGACGTTTATTATCATGATTATTACGAAGGCATGCTCGGACAAATTGTAACACACACTGTAAGAGGAATGATGTAAACATCACCCTCTCCCACTTTAAATCTCGTTTCACGGTCGTTTGTCGATGAAATACGCGAATAAACATCTTCACAAATAATTTCTTTGTATACAATCGAGTCATTAATTATTCGAAGGATATTTGTGACTCAATGTAATAAATAAGGTAGAAAAATTTATATCGTTTTTTAATTTAAAAAAAAGCTTCAATTTTTATCAATAAAATTCAGTTATAAATTAATTGAGTAATTGAATATTTTTAACGTGAAAAAAAAACCTATAATTCTGAAATTTTTTTTTTTTTCGAAGAAAATAAAAAATAAATTGCCTAACAACGATACAATCCCCTGAGATAAATAATTTTCATGTTCCAATGATGGAAAAAAGAACCACCATTTAGGTGTTTACAGTCTAACACAGCAATCCTAGAACACCGTCGTGAATCTTTTTTGGAAAGACTTAAATTTCCAAAACGACAAATGTCTATTAACATTTTCCCCTAAAACTCTCCGTTCACTAGATAATCACCCAATTAACAAAATCTCCCCTCAATTTTTGAAAAAGATTCCTCCTACCCATGTCAAATTTCCTATTATAAAAATGATTCATTATTGGGACTTACCAAGACTTTCTCCTCGACAGTGGATGCCAAAGTCCAAAGTGCCAGCCGAAACCAGAGTAATATTTATTAGTATACCAAGCGAGTGATATTTTATAATTCACTGCCTGGCTACATCATAATATATTTCTCGTGTTGTTTGTTGTATATTTTTAATTAACTGGAAAAAATTGAGTTTTTAGTTTTAACAAAACATTATTATGATTGAAAAACAAAACGATGGAAAAAAAAATTCACTGGGAATCGCCATTTAGGTATTTAGCCGCTGAATTGGCCGCCAAACAGGGGCGGATGGTGGCTCCACGGGGAAAAAAAATATTAAAAATATTTTCCTTCATTTTTGTAAAGTGAAAATTTGAAGATTTTACCCTCTTCACCCCCCGAGTACCGGCCACAGGGGGGTGATTTCTGGTCACATGCCTTGAGCAACACCCCCCCACATATTCCAAGGGTATTTACGCGGTCGCTGGGTTAAATAATATTTTTAAAATTTTTTTTTTCATTTTTTTAAGTGAAAATTTGGAGATTTTACCCTCTCCACCCCCCGAGTACCGGCCACAGGGGAGTGATTTTTGGTTACAGACTTTGGAGAGCATCTCCTCACATATTCCAAGGGTATTTACGCGGTCGCTATCCTCAATAATATTTTTAATATATTTTTTTTCATTTTTTTAAGTGAAAATTTGGAGATTTTACCCTCTTCACCCCCCGAGTACCGGCCCTAGGGGGATGATTGTTGGTTACAGGCTTTGGGGAGCATCCTTCCATATATTCCAAGGGTATTTACGCGGTCGCTGGGTTAAATAATATTTTTAATATTTTTTTTAAGTAAAAACTTGAAGATTTTACCCTCACCACCCCCCGAGTACCGGCCACAGGGGGGCGATTTCTGCTCACAGGCTTTGGGCAACACCCCTCCCCCCCCCCATATATTCCAAAGGTATTTACGCGGTCGCTGTGTTAAATAATGGTTTCATTTATTTAGTTTTTTTTTTCAAAGTGAAAATTCAGTTTTCAACTCTCTTGGTCGATTCCACCCCCCCCCCCCCCCCCCTCAAAGGGGTGAATTTTAACAATCTGTAGTCGGAGATATATATATTGATAAATTTATGGAATATTTCTTTAATTTTATTCCTTGAATATCAGTGCTCGGGGCCCCGAGAAACCTTTCTACGTCCCTGAATTTTCAGCGGCTAGATTGGTGGCTAGCTTCAGCGTCATCACGTACCCCCCCCCCCCCCCCCCATGAGTCTCGATGAAGAACAAAGAAAGAAAGAAAAAAAAAAAAAAGACAATTTGTCAGTTGTCGTTTAATTTATCTCACGGAGAAATAACTCAACTATTTTCTTCACTTAATAATGATTTAAAAAAAAAAAAAAAAATTTAACTGAAAATTTTTCTCTTTGTTCAACGGATTTTTTCGGGGGAAAAAAATGGCGTTAGAGGTAGAATAAAGCGACATAAATTCCCGAAATTGGAGTGAAAAAATAATTTCAATGTATTAATTTATTTATTTCGTATTTTCCCTCATTTTTAATCGACAAAAATGGGATAAAAATTCAAAAACAACTGATGCTAGTAATTTTTAACGAATTAATTAATATTTTGCCCTGAAATTCCCCTTTCTATTAGAAAAAAATGGAGAAAATTCGGAGGAAGAAAGATGAGAAAAAAATTTTACCGTTTCAAATATATTCAATAAATTCACTGAAAAACCGCATTTTCACACTAATTAATAATCACGGAATGATTCTAATGTATTGAAGTATATATAAAAAATGATAAACTCACCAGAAAAACCAGGAAAAATTCTTCAGAATTCACTAAAACACTGCACTCTTTGTTCTCTACTCGATAAACGACAATGACGTTAACGTTGCAAATGCCTGAGAGGTAATGACAAAGAGCTGCCCGGCTCATAACAGACGCAAAGCGTGTCTCGACAGGTTCGCACGAGCACACTCGGGTATCTTCGGTGGTTCTCTCCCCTCGAAACGTGATTGGTCGAGGCTAGCACACCCGCGAACTATTCAAACTTGTTTCGTAACGACTTTTTCATCATCAATTCAAATTTTTTGCTTGGTGATAGAAAATTACATATATGTATGTATACAATTGTATACATTTTTTTATGAACTCTCAAAAAATAATTAAAGGTCTTGTGTACAATCGTCACATAAAGTTCGTAAACAGAATGCATTGGAACTGACTACATTTCCTTTACGAACTTTATGCGACGATTGTATATGTGTGGGTGATTTAATTATCAGAATTCTCTTGCATTTTTTAACTGAAAATTTCGAAATTTAAATATTTATTTCATATTTTTAAGCGAGCTGCATTTTAGTTGTCAATTGAGGTGACAATAACGATTGCATTAGTTCCATTGAGTCAACTGAACTCCAGAAGATTTGGAGACTTTTTTTCATTGAGGACATTTCAATAAAAAAATGTCTTTTAACATTTTTTCGAAATTTTTTTATATCAAACAATAATTGAGTAGCAAATTGGTAAAACTGTTTAAGTCAATTTCATCCTAGGGTCAGTTATTGATGGATATCTTCAAATCTATGAGAAATATCAAAATTTTTGTGAATACTTTTTTGTAGCCCTTATTTCACTCTACAAAAAAGGTCTCTATAGAAATTTCACCATCTCCTCTAGATTCCGAGATATTCATCGAAAACTGATCCTAGGATGAAATCGACTTAAACCGTTTTACCAATTCACTATACTGAATTATTGAACTGATTTCCAAAGAAAAAGAAAATGATCGCTTCTGTCACCTCGATGACGGGTTCATATGTCTGTACAACCCGCAGATTTACCAGCGAATAGGTATTGATCGCTGGATGCTAAATGCGGGTGGAAACTGATATCGCTTAATTAACAAAACAGGTGTTGTCAGCGTGTGGGCCTATTAGCGTTACGTTCTTCACGGTGGTTGTGTTTTTTGGATCGTTCTATCTCATCAATCTAATGCTCGCTGTTGTAGCGCTGAGCTATGAAGAAGAGGCCGAAATCACAAATGAGGTAAAATAATTGAATTGCTAGGTCATTATCACTGAATCCCTTTGGTATTTTAATTGGAGAATAATTGATTCTAACGTTTTTTGCCAACATTCATTCTGGTGAGATTGTCAGTGACAATGGTAGTCCCGGAATAATTGCTTTCAGAGTTCATTCGTAGACAATATCGGTAGTGAATTGGTAAAACGGTTCAAGTCAATTTCACTCTAGGATCAGTTTTCGATGAATATCTCGAAATTTAAAGGAGATGAAGAAATTTTTATAAAGACCTTTTTTGTAGAGTGAAATGAGAGCTACAAAAAAGATATCAATAAAAATTTTGATCCCTTAGATTTGAAGATATCCATCGACAACTGACCCTAGAATGAAATCAACTTAAACCGTTTTACCAATTCGCTACTTAATTGATGACTGTATTTTTTTCATCCACCCAGGAACGAAAAAAAGATCTCACTGATCACCGCGAAGACTCGACGTTCAGTTTTGACCCAACGAAAATCAATATCAAAACCCTAACGAAAGAGAAGCAGAAAAAAATTGACGCAAGAAAGGGTGTTCTACTCAGCAGTTACACAAGGAAAAAAATAAGGAGAAGAAAACGTGGACGAAGTAGTGCTGGACAGGAGAAGAATGGTGGTGCTAGGAGCAGGTCACAAACAAATAAACGCGATCAGTAGGATCATCCTCATATTTTGTTTATTTGTCAATTATTATTGTTCGCACATAACTTTTTGTTCTGGTACTTGATGTTAGAACTAGTCCAATGATAATATTGGAAATATACCACTCAATGAAATTACGTTTGAATTCTGTATTGTCAATCAACAGGTCTGTAACACCAAGTCCAAGTCCAAGTCCGAGGCATTCAAATGCTCGGCCCTCAAATCTTCCACTTCAAGTTGTACCAAAACCACCTGATCCAATTCATCGACTTGCTCCTCATCGGAATATGCTACACTCTAGACAAGCAAGCAACAACAGCAATCAACAATCATCGTTGGATGATTCTGGGGTTGTCGATGATCATGATGGGGATGATGTTACATCCGCCGAAGAACATGAGAGGCGGGAGCACAGGATAGAGAGAACAGAACGCCTACAAACACAACAAGTAACTGGAATGGTTGAGCGTACTCTACCACCACTAGCACCTGTTACTGTGTCGGTTAGGAGTAGGAGTAGGGAGATTAGGGTACTCAAATGCAATGGAGTTAAAACAAAAAAACAATTGTATACTCTACCACCTGAGTATCTTTCGCACATTGTTGTTCTTGGTAAGTTGAATGTTTATTGAGGATGTTTTGATACTTCTTTGAAAATTCCAACATTGGAAGTTGGAAAGAATGAAGACAATTGAGAACTTCAATTGGTTTTTATTTGAATTTTCTCACAATTGCGAATCTCTCCTAGGAATTTATTCCATAATCATTTATGAATCTTTCAATTACAGATGATCTTCCAGACAGGAACTGCGACAAATGCATTCAATGTTGTGTAGACTACGAGGGATGGCTGCGCTTCCAAAACTGTCTTTACAAAGTGAGCTTTCCATTTAATCAGCTGTCGAAATATCATCGAAATTGAAACAGAAAGATCTCAGCACATTTATCTGTATACAACTGTTGAGCTGATATAAATCAATAATTTCTTCACCAGGTGGTTCGAGATCCCCTCTTCGAGCTGACGATTACCCTCTGTATTGTCCTAAACACCGGCTTCCTTGCCCTGGAACACCATGGAATGTCCGAATCAGTCCGCCAGGCCCTGAACATTGGCAACAAAGTCTTCACCAGCATCTTTACTTTTGAGTGCTTCCTCAAGCTCCTCGCCCTGAGCAAAGATTTCTTCAACAATGGCTGGAACAACTTCGACTTGATAATCGTCTCTGCCTCTCTAATCGACCTAGCTTTCGAACTTGTTGATGGCCTCTCAGTCCTGCGAGGATTACGTCTTCTCCGTGTTCTCAAACTTGCCCAATCATGGACAACAATGAAAGTCCTCCTCAGCATTATTATTTCTAGCATTGAAGCCTTAGGAAATCTGACTCTCGTCCTCGTCATTGTTATCTATATCTTCGCTGTTATTGGCATGCAGCTCTTCAGCAAAGACTACACGGCTGACAAATTCTTTCCCGATCCAGTACCTCGCTGGAATTTCAATGACTTCTTCCACTCATTTATGATGATATTCCGAATCCTTTGCGGTAAGTGTAGTGTAATATCATGTCAAAAATAGGAAGGCAGGGGCAGGATCTGTCTTCTAGCTTTCCACTTCTTTGATCTTTTTGGCCCTCATCCGGCCTCTTTATTTTTATTTGATCCAATTGAATTTCATTGAATCAATGATCAACTCGCAGGTGAGTGGATTGAGCCTCTGTGGGACTGCATGAGAGCCGAAAAGTACGAAGGACCTGAAACATGCTTCGCCATATTTCTACCAGCCTTAGTAATGGGCAACTTTATGGTGCTCAATCTCTTCTTGGCCTTGTTGCTCAACAGCTTCAACTCAGAAGAGCTCAAACAGAAAAAGCAGGAAGTGGGTGAAGACTCGAAACTAGCGAGATCGTTTGATCGAATAAGATCAATAGTTCGTAAGAAGAAGTATAGAAAAGAGAATTCTGAAAATAAGAAGAATATGAGATTGGAGCAGATTGTGAGGGAAGTAATGGACAAGTCTGACAAGGAGAAATACGCGATACAGGAGACAGTGTTGAGTTTGCCTAAAGATAATATTTATAATCGATCGTACCAGGAGAGTTTGAACCAACCAGTGTTTACGTATGAACCAATTTATCGACAAGCGACGGTTACAACTTATAGTCAAAGCAGTCAGGAGACGGTGAGGCGATTGGATGACACCAAAGCAGATAGTTGTGAGACTAATGCTGATGAGAATATCGAGATGGAGGTACTGAAGGAGCAGTCCATCATGCTACCTGAGGTGAGTGAGAAGCAGACCATCTCTCAGGAGAAGACAATATCTCAAAGGAAGGAGACCACTCGATTAGATAAGAGACCCTGGCATGCGTTGGTCAGCTATGTTGATGAATTAACAGTTGGAGGTAGAAGAGACAACAAGGGAAGATATATCGATGGTATGGGGTCTTTTCCTGGTTTTGGAAGAAATAAACCTGATAAAGTACCTCAAGACTGCTTTCCACAGCAATGCTATCAGAAGTAAGTGTTTTTAGTTGTTTCAGGAAGGATTCAGTAGCAAATATATCATATACACTCCACTAATTATTACCTTCATTAATAGATGCAGCTGTATAAATCAATGTATCGCAACTGATCTGGGTAGAAAATGGATAAAAGTACGAACAGCAGTACTTTCAGTCGTCGATACACCGGCATTCGAATGGATGATCCTTGTATTTATATTTGCATCATCCGTAACGCTTTGTTTCGAGGATATTTATCTAGATGACAATCCATTTCTCAAGAAAATATTATACTGGACGAATCTTGTATTCTGCACACTATTCAGCATCGAGATGCTTCTCAAATGGCTTGCTCTTGGATTTTGTAAATACTTCACCAGTTTTTGGACAATCCTCGATTTTATAATTGTTTTCGTAAGTTAATATCTCGTATTATAACTATTAACTCTAATCACAAATATTTCATTGAATACAATTGGTACTCCTGAAGCATTATTCTGACTGTACGATTAATTGTTGCATGTTATTCAAAGTCATTCATTCATTAGTTGTGCAGCTTTATAATTAACGTAAGTGTTTAGCTGATAAATCATAGGGATATCGTAAGTGTTCATTGTGAGAAGAAATGACACAATTTTATTCATTATTTTGTTGGAGAAGTGGTGAAATAGTTCAGATTGGTGTGTCGACACGTGTAATCAGGAATCTTGGCCCTATTAAGGCCCTCTAGAAGACAAGATGTTTGTAGACTATTTTAAATTCCAAATGAACAATTTTACCACTTCATTTTTGATTATATCACACAAATATTTCTGAATGTTTCGTTCCATGCGTATTTTTCCATTTTTGTGTGGCTTCGTGGACTCAGGTACGTCGATATTCCGAATTCTGCATCGTCCCATTTTTTCTTATCAATGTTAAAATGTTTCGAATCTTCTTTTAATTATAATCCACAATTTCCAAAGTTTTCTACAATTATCTCTGGAACAAATGAGTTTGGAAAAAATATTAAACGTATTTTCCTATAGAAATTCATCTTTTTTTTTGCCTGCAAAAAATTTCTCTTAATATTTTTCTCTAGGATTGCTAATTTCAGAGATATCGATAAAATGATTGAAAAATGAATTTGCTCCAATCTCCTCTTGCCACTCAACTATAGAATTGATTCATTTATCATCCAATGCACATTCACTAAATGAATTTCTCATTCTGAATTATCAAATGACGCATTATTAGAATGTGTCAGTGTTGTTATCCGCGCTGTTGAATGAATTATTGAATGTAAAAAGTGATTGAATAAAGAGGAATTTGATAAGTTTTTAAGAGTAATTGATTTTCCAACAGGTATCCATGTTTAGCCTTTTGATAGAAGAAAATGAAAACCTCAAAGTGCTGAGATCGTTGAGAACTCTCCGGGCACTGAGACCACTCAGGGCAATCTCGAGATGGCAAGGCATGAGGGTAAGATTGTGCTAACAAGTGGTTTCAATATTAGTTATATATATACGGAAAAGAATAAACTTCAGCTCTTAATAATTATGAACCAATAAATTCGATACTCTCCAGACATGGAAATAAATCAATAAAATGACTCACAAAAAAAAGAAAAAAATCCAACTTTCTTGTTTAGATTGTAGTGAACGCATTGATGTACGCAATACCCAGTATTTTCAACGTGCTCCTCGTCTGTCTCGTGTTCTGGCTGATATTCTCCATAATGGGAGTTCAATTCTTCGGTGGAAAATTTTTTAAATGTCTGGATGAGTATGGCGAGCTTATAGATATTTCGGTAAGTGAAAAAATTGTTCGTCAAGTGGAAGAAATGAAAAATAAATGACATTTTCTCCTCAGTTTACTATTTATCAACTTATAATTACAGATAGTGAACACGAGGAATGATTGCTTGACCAAAAATTACACTTGGGAAAATAGCAAGATAACTTTCGATCACGTTGGTATTGCTTACCTGGCTTTATTCCAAGTTGCAACGTTTGAGGGTTGGATGGAAGTGATGGAGGATGCGGTGGATGCTAGAGGCGTTGATCTTCAACCGCAGAGAGAAGCCAATTTGTGGGCCTACATTTATTTCGTTATATTTATCGTCTGTGGATCCTTCTTCACGCTCAATCTTTTCATTGGAGTCATCATTGACAATTTTAATATGTTGAAGAAAAAAGTAATGAGGACTTATTTCATTCAATGGCTAATTGGTCAAATTGGTTGAGTTTTATGACGAATTATCTCTGTAATGGATCATGTTAGGTGGGAACATTAAAAGACTTTTTTTTTATGGGAATTATTTTTTGAAATTTCTCCAAAAAAACTGATTATTCTAGAGATATTCACCTACTCAACAGTGTTCAGATACAAGTTAACTCAATTTACCAATTTACTACTGAACTTGAAACAAATTGAAATAGATAAACATGCCATTTACTTTTTTTTATCATTCTCATGATCGATTTTTCTACTTTCAGTACGAGGGTGGCGTACTAGAAATGTTTCTGACCGAGAGTCAGAAGCACTACTACACAGCCATGAAAAAGCTTGGTCGTAAAAAACCACAAAAAGTCATAAAACGTCCGCTGAATCAATTCCTAGCCATGTTCTACGACTTGTCCAACTCGAGAAGGTAATTCATTTATTATCTACTTTTTTTTTATGCTTCTTACTCGTTTCTTTGTCATCGTCTGGTTCATTCTCTTTTCATTCACGATGAGTCAATTTAATGGCTATTGGTCGTCTACATGCCGGTAGCGGAAAAGGTGGAGTTGGAGAAATTGTGGAAATCGACGATTCTTAATTGACCAGAATCGATAGGAAAAAAAAAACCTCAGAGTTGCATCTTTATTTATTCTATTCATTTCCACTTTCTCGATATTCATTTCATGGAGAATATTAGAATTTTTGATATAATCGTAATGTCATTTGTAACGAGAAAATTTTCCATATACATTGTCTCCTAAATCATCTCTGAAACGGGTATAGATTCAAGGAGAAATACCATGAATCTTTTTTTATGATTAAGATATAATTATTGGTAATTTTTCAAAAGATTTTTGATAATGAGAATAATTAAATTGTATTACTTATCGTTTTTAAATAATTTTCGGTGATAAAACTAATAAATATCAAAGTTACATATATAATACTTTCAATTGTTTTAGATTCGAAATTGCAATTTTCGTCCTGATATTTTTAAATATGCTGACAATGGGAATAGAGCATTACAACCAGCCACACCCAATATTCTTCATTCTGGAAGTGTCAAATGCATTTTTTACAACAGTATTTGGCCTCGAGGCAATAGTTAAAATAATTGGACTCCGTTATCACTACTTCACTGTACCCTGGAATCTCTTTGATTTCATACTTGTTCTCGCCTCGATACTTGGAATACTCATGGAAGACCTCATGATAGATTTTCCCGTGTCCCCGACGCTCCTGCGAGTCGTGAGGGTGTTCAGAATTGGCCGGATACTGAGACTTATCAAAGCCGCCAAGGGAATAAGAAAACTTTTGTTTGCACTTGTTGTCAGTTTGCCGGCCCTGTTCAACATTGGAGCATTACTTGCTCTTATTACTTTCATTTATGCCATCATTGGCATGTCCGTTTTCGGCCACGTGAGGAAGCAGGGTGCACTCGATGACATGGTAAGTTTTCATTACTCATCAAAATGATGAATTAGAGATATATAAAATTCCAATTTCACCAGTACAATTGACCCAAAATAATTCCCTACTTTTTTTATTTTGCATTAAAGGTGAATTTTGAGACCTTTGGTCGCAGCATGCAGCTGTTGTTTCGCTTGATGACGTCGGCAGGATGGAACGACGTCCTGGAGTCTCTCATGGTTCAACCGCCGGACTGTGATCCCACCCCAACCAGCCGGCAGTTGAACGGAGACTGCGGACATCCACTCCTAGCCATAACATACTTTACGTCTTTTATAATCATCAGCTACATGATTGTTATCAACATGTACATCGCAATTATCCTGGAAAATTTCAACCAGGCGCACCAAGAAGAAGAGATTGGCATTGTCGAAGATGACTTGGAGATGTTCTACATAAGGTGGTCCAAGTAAGACAACATTTTTCATCCTTAATTACTGTTTCTTTATAATTTATTATAAAACTTTAAATTTTTTTGTTGGGTACGACATCTGATGGATAATGAAGAACAAAAGGGATGGAAATAAATGAGAGGAGAGACTACGATTAATAATGATGCTAATTGTTTTTTTTTTCAGGGTATTCAGGGCATCAATTTTCATGAAAATACTCATGTTGAAAATTTTATTCGTTACAGATATGATCCACACGCAACCCAATTCATACGTTTCTCCCAGCTGAGTGATTTTATCGCAAGCTTGGACCCACCTTTGGGAATATCAAAGCCCAATGTTGTTGCATTGGTCAGCTTTAATCTTCCTATAGCCAAGGGCAACAAAATACATTGTCTGGACATCCTTCACGCTCTCGTCAAGCACGTACTCGGACACGTTGAGGAGTCTGATGATTTTCGAAAATTGCAGGAACAGATGGACGTTAAATTCAAGAAACAATTTCCAACGAGAAAGGAATTGGAAATTGTTTCATCGACGAGAATTTGGAAGAGGCAGGACAAAGCTGCCAGACTCATACAACGTACATGGCGTGAATATATAGCGTAAGTTATTGTACAACGTTAATGAACTAAAGTTTTTAATGGTCGAGAGTTTGCGAGATCGATATCACCAAAAAGTTGATTCAAGGGATCTCGGTGGCTTGCTAAAATTCGTTCATGTCATTTTGGACATGTTGAAGCATTTCGATAGTTGAAAATAACGTTCACCGAAATTTTCAAGCGAATTTCCAAGCACTCCTCTAAATTTCCTCCATTTATACGACTCTCATTAAATGATGAAATAATAAAAAAAAACCCTCATTAACTGAATAATAACAGAATGAAGAAGGAGAGAGAGAGAATAGCACACGAGGTGGATTCCCAGACGCAAACATCAAGCCCGGGTGGTGTGGGGAGCGAAGGCAGAGGCGGTGGGTGGGGTGGTAAGCTGTCGGCCCTTCTTCACGTACATCGGGGTAGCCGGGCCAGTAGCCGCAAGTCCTCCAGGGCCAGCGACGCCAGCGATCTAAGCGAGTTAGGAACAGCATCAGCATGGCTATTTCCAAATCTTCCACTCTTGTTGCTCTCCGGCGCCACGGGTACTCACGAGGACCTGCAGCCCCCCGCCTTAACCGTATCCCGTCCCTCGCCAACCATGGATCAACCCTCGGCTATGTCTGCCACCTCTAGCTCTGGCTCAGAATCTCATGTCACTGTCAGGTGAGTTCTCAACCATTTTCCAACCCATATAACCCATCAGTTTCAAACTTTGTGGATGCACTAACCTCGATCTATTTCACTTCTTCATTGAAATAATTAAAATATTTAGAGAATTGGTTCTTTATCAATTCATTTACATATTCATCATTTCACTTAACACGATTCACTACTGAATTGATCATCAAATATCGTCAATTAATTAATTTAATTTATTACAATATTTATTGTATGAATTACCATTGATTAAATCGTCAACTTTGTTTTATTTACAAATGTCAAACACTCAAGGCAGTTAAGTGACTAGGTAAACAGATTCAAAGAGAGTTTGAGGAGGAACGAGAGTTGTTATAAAGTTTATAATGTTATCTGCATATATCCCTATCACATCACATACAGCATGATTTATTATCTCAGCTGTTGATGCGGGGAAAAGCACAATTGAGTATATCCAGCGGAACGACTCGGCGTAAGTCCGCATAGTATTTAACATTTAATTTTATGCAGCAGGATGATGATGGTGATGGCATTGGATGGGAAAACCAGTAGCATCTTGGCGAGTGTGTTCTCCACTGCTAAGATGCATCATGGTTATTCTCCTAACGCCGTTGCCATTTGTCTACCCTTGCTGCATGGATGAATTACCTGAAAACAAATTATATTTGTTATTTTTTATAATTTCATTTAAATGGAAATAGGGGGAGGAAAAAAAATTAAATTTATTATTCTTACTTGATGAATTTCTGCAATTACGTGCAGAGTATTGTGGTGGTGGTGGTTTAACGTCATTGCCACGTTGAAAATTATCCCAATTCCACATTGATTTTTTTCCAAGTAATCCAACAAGTATGAGCCCCAGCCGTAAGATATTTCGTGCTGCATTCACATCCCTGTGCCATGTGATTTCACAATATGGACAATATTGAAATCTGTGGGGGAATTTGGATGGTGGACACGGACCATTACACCTGGAGCAATTGGCTGTAGTACGAAATTCATCAACTTTGACAACGACAAAATCATTGTCTGCCTCCAACGCTCTCCTTACAACACGTAACGGTGTTCTCCGATGGCCCTTGATGCCACTGGGCAATCGAAATTCGCCAATCATCACCAATATCTTTTTCCTCTTTTTTCTCCTCTTCTTTCTACCATGATTGTGATATTTTTTCTTTTGTTGTCTCTTGTACCGCAATTTGTCGAGTATTTTTTTAACTTCTTTCTGGGTTCTGATGTACTTGTCCCACTTGAGACGCACCACTTTTGGATGAGCATAAATTGGTTGTAATTCTTTGAAACACTCTAAACGACATTGTGTTGCTAATTTATGGGTTAACGGTTCATTTAGAGTGAGATCAACTTGTATTTGTCGAGGCTCTTTCGGTTTTTTAGATGTTTTGGATTCTTTAGTTGACTTGGTATTTTTTTCTTCTTGTCTGCACTCTGGTTGTTTTTGGCGAAATCCCTGTAGCTTCCTTAATTTCCTCTTATCAGTAATCTTGTCCGGGTCTCTTCCATTTTTCCTCATTTCCTCAACTTTCCTGGCTTTTTTGTTTTTCTTGGCTTTCTGACGTCTTTTAGCAGCTTCCTGAGCTCTCTCTGCCTTTTCCTTTAGTTCTTTATATCGCTTCTGGTGGTACTTCTTGAAATCCCTTTTAATAATTTCTCGATATTTGTCCTGCAAATTTGCCACGAAAGTCTCCATTCTTTTAGTACACATTCTTTTCAAAGCCCTCTTTCTATCACGATCCCCGACATCACAATGATAATGTTTTGATTTAAAAACAAGACGAGTCTCTTTATCACTGCGTGGTATACCATTCTCATCATAGTCTTCATTAAAATTTATATTGTCCGTTAATATGCATCCAAGCATAGCACAGTATCCTGGGTCAATTCCAATCATGTGATCGAATTCATCAAGAGTATAAGTGAATTGTTGTTGCTGTTGTTGTCCATCTTGTTTTTTGTCCTTTAAATCCTTTGTCGTATTTTTACTTTGTGGTGGTCGTTTATATGCTCGATGTACAGAGATATCTACACCATTTGTAGTGACGAACATTGCAAATTGTTTACTTATCTCTTTGTCAATCACTTGAATTCTGAATACCTTATTCCACACTTTTGATATTATTTCCTCGGTTGTCCATTTTTGACTTGCCCAATTACCGGGCAGCCATCTGGGATAATGTCTTTTGATCATGTCAAAAAGGACTTCACTTGTGATGTGTGCATGATGTAGGCCATGGTGAAATATTGGACATGATGTTAAAGAAATATGTTGTTGAAGTTCAACAAAAAACCCAATGAAATGCCACCAATTTGATGCCTTTGGTGGCCATTGCAGATTTTTGTATTCTTCCTTTCCCAAAATTCCAGGCAAATCTTTCTGCTTCACTTCTCCATTAAACAATTTATTCATTTGGTCATGTACATCTTGTTTTGATTTTGTCTTTAATTCTTGAATCTTCTCGTCATCAGTAATCTCCTCACTTTCTATTTCTTTTTCAACATTTTCCAAATTTATTTTAGAAATATATTTTCGAACAAGTCGATAAGCATTGACAACAATCAAATTTTTATATGCAGTACGATATACAGTCTCTTGCATATTAACTGCATGAACCCTGTGACTTATATCATATCCCCCAGTGTAATTTCCCTCTCTTTTAATATATTCCTTTGTCCATGTATCGGGATGATTGACGTCTTTTTTATTCTCTTTTTTATTAATGCCTAATGCCGTGAAGAAAAATGTAAAGTTTGGCTCGTTTTTTTTGTGTTTCCCTAGCCACTCGTAGAACTTGTCATGTTTGCTCCTCACCATTGACTCAATTAAAATTGATCCTTCAATCATTATGTCTGACATAATGCGAACATGTTGACGAATAGGTTCCAAAAATAGGTCATTACCAAGAGCTGCTAGTAAACCCATTTTCGTTGTTTTTCGAATTGGATTTGCACCAAAACGTTTTTCTGTAAAACGTCGTTGATAGTGGCGGCATGCTTTGTCCTCTTGATTGAGATGACCAGGACAAAAGCATCGAGAGCAATAATTATCATCATCATCATCATCATCAATTTCCATCTCCTCCTCCTCCTCCTCCTCCTCCGTCTTTTCACTCTCGTTGGATTCATCAGTATCAATTTCCATTTCTGCAACATGATTTGAAAAAAAAAAAACAAAATTATATCAAGGGTTAAGTTGACTTTAAAGAAAATCCGAGTGCATTTCAATTTTTTTTGAACCGAACTCTCTTCCCCCCCTCTTCTATTCAATGAAATTTAAAGAAAATCCGAGTCTATTTGAAATTTTTTGAAACAAACTCTCTTCTCCTCTTCCCCACCCCCCCCCCCCTATTTAATCAAATTTAATTAATATACTAGTCTGCTTCAAATGTTTCGAAACAAACTCTCTTCTCCCCCCCCCCTCTCTATTTAATCAAATTTAATTGATATACTAGTCTGTTTTAAATATTTCGAAACAAACTCTCTTCTCCTCTCCCCCCCCCCTCTCTCTCTGTATTTAATCAAATTTAATTAATATACTAGTCTGTTTTAAATATTTCTAAACAATCTCTCTTCGCCTCTCCCCCCCCCCCTATTTAATCAAATTTAATTAATATACTAGTCTGTTTTAAATATTTCGAAACAAACTCTCTTCTCCTCTCCCCCCCCCCCCATTTAATCAAATTTAATTAATATACTAGTCGGTTTTAAATATTTCGAAACAAACTCTCTTCGCCTCTCCCCCCCCCCCTCTCTCTCTCTGTATTTAATCAAATTTAATTAATATATTAGTCTGTTTTAAATATTTCGAAACAAACTCTCTTCTCCTCTCCCCCCCCCCTATTTAATCAAATTTAATTAATATACTAGTCTGTTTTAAATATTTTGAAACAAACTCTCTTCTCCTCTCCCCTCCCCCTCTCTCTCTGTATTTAATCAAATTGAATTAATTAGATGGCGCTGATTGGCGTATATGTACACTCGTCTCCTAAAGTTCGTGAACAAAGTGTATTCAGTAGCAATGCATTTTGTTCACGAACTTATGGAGACGAGTGTACATAGCTACACATGCTCAAATCTTGCTTGTCTGTTCTGCACGAGGCGTATACTAGTCTGTTTCAAATTTTTCGAAACAAACTCTCTTCTCCTCTCCCCCCCCCCCTCTCTCTATACAATGAAATTTAAAGAAAATTCCAGTCCATTTCAATTTTATTGAAACGAACTCACTCCCCCCCCCCCCTATTTAATCAAATTTAATTAATATACTAGTCTGTTTTAAATTTTTCGAAACAAACTCTCTTCTCCTCTCCCCCCCCCCCTCTCTCACTGTATTTAATCAAATTTAATTAATATACTAGTCTGTTTTAAATATTTCGAAACAAACTCTCTTCTCCTCTCCCCCCCCCCCTCTGATTTATCTCGATAATGAGTAATTTTATGAGATAATATCAAGAGACATTTTTTGTTGGAAATTTTCACCATCACAAAAAATGTCTTGACATTATCTTCTAAAATCACTTGTTTTCGAGATGATTGACAAAATATCGTAAAATATGATTTATATAATTTTCAAATTTAATTCAAACTTGGATGACGTTTATTATTATGATTATTATGAAGGCATACTCGGACAAAGTGTAACACACACTGTAAGAGGAATGATGTAAACATTACCCTCTCCCACTTTAAATCTTGTTTCACGGTCGTTTTTATCGATGAAATACGCGAATAAACATCTTCACAAATAATTTCTTTGTATACAATCGAGTGATTAATTATTCGAAGGATATAAGTTTGAAGAATTTATATCGTTTTTTAATTAAAAAAAAAAGCTTCAATTTTTATCAATAAAATTCAGTTATAAATTAATTGAGTAATTGAATATTTTTAACGTAAAAAAAAACCTATAATTCTGAAATTTTTTTTTTTTCGAAGAAAATAAAAAATAAATTGCCTAACAACGATACAATCCCCTGAGATAAATAATTTTCATGTTCCAATGATGGAAAAAAGAACCACCATTTAGGTGTTTACAGTCTAACACAGCAATCCTAGAACACCGTCGTGATTTTTTTTTTGGAAAGACTTAAATTTCCAAAACGACAAATGTCTATTAACATTTTCCCCTAAAACTCTCCGTTCACTAGATAATCACCCAATTAACAAAATCGCCCCTCAATTTTTGAAAAAGATTCCTCCTACCCATGTCAAATTTCCTATTATAAAAATGATTCATTATTGGGACTTACCAAGACTTTCTCCTCGACAGTGGATGCCAAAGTCCAAAGTGCCAGCCGAAACCAGAGTAATATTTATTAGTATACCAAGCGAGTGATATTTTATAATTCACTGCCTGGCTACATCATAATATATTTCTCGTGTTGTTTGTTGTATATTTTTAATTAACTGGAAAAAATTGAGTTTTTAGTTTTAACAAAACATTATTATGATTGAAAAACAAAACGATGGAAAAAAAAATTCACTGGGAATCGCCATTTAGGTATTTAGCCGCTGAATTGGCCGCCAAACAGGGGCGGATGGTGGCTCCACGGGGGAAAAAATATTAAGAATATTATTAAAAAAAAATATTGAAAATATTATTTAATACAGCGACCGCGTATTCAATAATATTTTTAATATTTTTCTTCATTTTTGTAAAGTGAAAATTTGAAGATTTTACCCTCTTTACCCCCCCGAGTACCGGCCACAGGGGGGTGATTTCTGGTCACATGCCTTGAGCAACACCCCCCCACATATTCCAAGGGTATTTACGCGGTCGCTGGGTTGAATAATATTTTTAATATTTTTTTTTTTTTTTTTTTAAGTGAAAATTTGGAGATTTTACCCTCTTCACCCCCCGAGTACCGGCCCTAGGGGGATGATTGTTGGTTACAAACTTTGGGGAGCATCCTTCTATATATTCCAAGGGTATTTACGCGGTCGCTGGGTTAAATAATATTTTTAATATTTTTTTTCAGTAAAAACTTGAAGATTTTACCCTCACCACCCCCCGAGTACCCGCCACAGGGGGGTGATTTCTGCTCACAGGCTTTGGGCAACACCCCTCCCCCCCCCCATATATTCCAAGGGTATTTACGCGGTCGCTGTGTTAAATAATGGTTTCATTTATTTAGTTTTTTTTTTCAACGTGAAAATTCAGTTTTCAACTCTCTTGATCGATTCCACTCCCCCCCCCCCCTCAAAGGGGTGAATTTTAACAATCTGTAGTCGGAGATATATATATTAATAAATTTATGGAATATTTCTTTCATTTTATTAATCACCATGTTTGTTCTCGATGAAGAACAAAGAAAGAAAGAAAAAAAAAAAAAAGACAATTTGTCAGTTGTCGTTTAATTTATCTCTCAAAAAAACACTCAACTATTTTCTTCACTTAATAATGATTAAAAAAAAAAAAAAATTGAATTGAAAATTTTTCTCTTTGTTCAACGGAATTTTTCGGGGGAAAAAAATGGCGTTAGAGGTAGAATAAAGCGACATAAATTCCCGAAATTGGAATGAAAAAATAATTTCAATGTATTAATTTATTTATTTCGTATTTTTCCTCATTTTTAATCGACAAAAATGGGATAAAATCTTAAAAACAACTGATGCTAGTAATTTTTAACGAATTAATTAATATTTTGCCCTGAAATTCCCCTTTCTATTATAAAAAAATGGAGAAAATTCGGAGGAAGAAAGATGAGAAAAAAGTTTTACCGCTTCAAATATATTCAATAAATTCACTGAAAAACCGCATTTTCACACTAATTAATAATCACGGAATGATTCTAATGTATTGAAGTATATATAAAAAATGATAAACTCACCAGAAAACCGTGCAAAATGCTTCAGAATTCACTAAAACACTCCACTCTTTGTTCTCTACTCGATAAACGACAATGATGTTAACGTCGCAAATGCCCGAGGGGTAATGACGAAGCGTGTCTCGACAGGTTCGCACGAGCACGCTCGGGTATCTTTGTTGGTCCTCTCCCCTCGAAACGTGATTGGTCGACGCTAGCACACCCTTAAAATGAAAAAAAAAATTCCTTAATTTTTATCAATAAAATTTAGTGATAAATTAATTGAATAATTGAATATTTTTAATGTGAAAAAAAAACCTATAATTCTGAATTTTTTTTTTTTTCGAAGAAAATAATAAATAAATTGCCTAATTAATATGAGATAAATAATTCTCATGTTCCAACGAAGGAAAAAAAAACCGCCATGTAGGTGTTTACAGTCTAACGCAGTATTCCGAGAAATTCATAATACACGTACCTCCCTCCCCCCCATGACTCACGATGAAGAACAAAGAAAGAAAAAAAAAAAAAAAAAAAAAAAAAAAGACAATTTGTCAGTTGTCGTTTAATTTATCTCACGAAAAAATAACTCAACTATTTTCTTCACTTAATAATGATTTAAAAAAAAAAAAAAAAAATTGAATTAGCCACTTTCCAAATCGGGTTTGTACGGAGTTTCTGGTTGTAACAAACTACGAATTGGTTTGTTACTCCCCTATCCCTTAACATGGATCAGCGCCACCATCGGCCGTTTTGACGTTTTTTTGGAAATTGGCTCATTGAAAATTTTTCTCTTTGTCCAATGGAATTTTTCGGGGGAAAAAAATGGCGTTAGAAGTAGAATAAAGCGACATAAATTCCCGAAATTGGAATGAAAAAATAATTTTAATGTATTAATTTATTTATTTCGTATTTTCCCTCATTTTTAATCGACAAAAATGGGATAAAAATTCAAAAACAACTGATGCTAGTAATTTTTAACCAATTAATTAATATTTTATCCTGAAATTCCCCTTTCTATTAGAAAAAAATGGAGAAAATTCGGAGGAAGAAAGATGAGAAAAAAATTTTATCGCTTCAAAGATATTCAATAAATTCACTGAAAAACCGCATTTTCACACTAATTAATAATCACGGAATTATTCTAATGGATTTAAAAATACATAAAAATGATAAACTGACCAGAAAAACCGTGCAAAATGCTTCAGAATTCACTAAAACTGCACTCTTTGTTCTCTCCTCGATAAACGAAACGATGTTAACGTCGCAAATGCCCGAGGGGTTATGACGAAGAGCCGCCCGGCTCAGGCGGCAAGCGTGTCTCGACAGGTTCGCACGAGCACACTCGGGTATCTTCAGTGGTTCTCTCCGCGAACTATTCAAACTCGTTTCGTAACGACTTTTTCATCATCAATTTAAATTTTTTGCTTGGTGATAGAAAATTAGATATATCCTTTATCATAAAGTTGATTGACAATGAATCATTGTCTTGATTGTTGACTTTTTATTCGTCTTCCTATTGGTCGATGGATCTAATCAACAGTTTCCTTGACTACAACGATGTTATTCATGAGAAGTTAGCAGCGCGCGTTAGCGCGCCTGTTTGTCTAGTGTATATATATAATTGTATAAATTTTCTTATGAACTCTCAAAAAATAATTAAAGGTTTTGTGTATATGTGTGGGTGATTTAATTATCGAGATACATTATGGTAAATGTCTCCTTGACTATTACATGAAATAAAAGAAAAATCTCATTTTTTCGTAGTTAATGGGAGAAAAATTAAGGGAAAATGAGAGGACTTGGGAGCTCAATTTATTTTCGAATAGACTTAATTGATAAACAAAGACAGCAACATGTTCCAATTTGCTTAATTGTTGATTCATAGCTTGCTCGATAGATTGTATACTAATTCCCGTGGGTTCTGTAAATTTATTATCGATTATTCAAGGTGTAATTTGAGACAACAGAACAAACAAAGTAATTAAATCGAAATTTGTTAGACTTTCATCATCTGGTGCAACACTGGGTCGTCAGGATGCTGTGGAATCTTACCCAGATGACGACGCCCTGAGTCCACCAACGTCGAAACGCGGCTCTATGCGGCCCAGTGGCACTGCTCTTTCCTTGAATATTCTTCAACGTGACATCAAAGATGCATTCACGAGAAGGTGCAGTAGCCTGAGACGAAGATCGGCCGCCCCAAGTCCTCTGGCGCATGAGTCAGCCCCTCTGAGGCCATCTGACCACAGCGACGTTAGTATCCTAGTAACTGAGCCGAGTCCTGAAAACACGATTCCTTCAGGACGACCTCCATTATTGAGGCAACAATCAGAAGCAACTGTCGTTCATGTTCTTGTGCATCGCGAAAGCGAGGAATACAAAGAGTCACCCGATGACAGCTGATCGTAGCGTCCTCAAGAATTTTACTGTAAAACCATTATTTTTGTGATTTACAATGAAATTTGTCGATTTCTATGATTCAGGGATTAATAAAAAATCTCATTTTTGTATTTTTGTCTCGTAGAGGATTATGGAGACATTATTAAAGATTTTCTAGAATTTTTTAGGACAGAAAGAGATTCTGATTCATGAGTAATTTTGATTTTATAAACTGGAAAAAATTTTCAGGTTTGACGTTGATAAATCCAGTAGAAATGGGCAAGAATGGTTCCACCGATGTAAATTACTCCACTTATTGTTGAATTATTCTGGTAATGACAATGAGAATTTTCACATGATTGCAAAATACAAAATGAGATTTCTTTTCATTTCAAATAAAGAAAACACAATTCATTAATTGCCTCGCAATTTCTCAAGGCACTTTCGAGTCTTCCGCCAACTTTACAATCTCGTATCCCTTTTTTTTTTAATTTTTTCAAATAACTAATCACAGAATTATTTAAAAGGTACATTTTCAGTTTCTTTTTATGAAGTTAGATGAAGGCCTGATAAACGTTACTGCCTCGTAGAGCGAAAGCACACATTGATTACTTGTAATTCCATGGAAATGAATGGAAAATCTGAATATTGTTAAATAATCAATAATCTATGACATCAATATTCATCCAGGAATTACGAGAAATCCTCCAACGATGCCTCGAATCCATTAGAATAAAAAAAGGTGAAAAATCAACAGGAAGCTTAATTTGATTTACGTTAATGTTAGAAATATATTTGCATGGGAAACGAAAGCGAATTTAGACAAATTGAATTTATCGTTATTGAATTGACGTAGTTGAGTAGGTGTAGACAGGTTTAGGCGTGGGGTGAGGACAATTGAAATCGCCAATTGATTGATGATAATGAAATTTCCATTTCCTCATCATCAATGAGCTGACGATACACGACGCATGTATTATAAAATATAAGTCAATTAATAATATCTGTTGGAAACCTGTAATGAATGGAAAAAAGATCAAAATTTCCGGTCATAGTAAAGGAGATTGTTCACAAAACGAAAATCGATTCTTCTGGCCAAATAATCACGCCCTTCACGTTCAGTCATGCCGCCAGAACCATAACGTCGACGTAGTGAAGGTATTGGTCCCAAAAATGTTTGTTGAAAAGTTTAAATGGAATGATAATTAATTAAATGAATTAGAAAAAACTGTACAATCATATACGAGGGTGCCTTCATAGCACCCACACTAACGTATTGTAGATAATTATCTCGAGTCGCGATAAATCTCTAAAAGCATCACATTATTATCACCAAGATGAAATTATAAATACTAGAAAAACAATTAAAATTGAATGAACTAGAATACAATGAATTAAATTCTGTATAAAATTAATGCGCTGATTACAATTGGTCTAAAGACGTTTGAGATACCTGGAAGATAATTGCATCAATTATTTATTCAATTCAATTGAATTAGAAACATGAGAATGCTTGAGAAGACATTAATATAACAATCAATATCTGAAGCTTCATTTTATTCGCATTTTAAACCTCATTCATAAATTTCATGATTAATTAATTAAATAATATATATTCAATTTGACTTCATTCCAGATATATTAACAGTTATGATAATAATGCCAGAATTTTTTACGAGTATTCGAATATGTATTGAAGCAAATCCCATCATTTAGCGGGGGAGATAATTAATGCGCAATTAAAAAATACGAAAACATGAGCTTTCGAATGAATTATTAGGTGCGTACGAACAAGTAAGATTTTGTAAATAATGAAGTGTAATGTGTATGCTATACATAATATATTAGAAAAAATATACGAGATAAATGAAAACAGGGGATTATAAATTAGATTTAAATACTCTGAGTATAGCATATCAACGAAAAATAATAGTTACATAATAATAAAAGTGCAAATATAGCTCCTAGATTATTTACAGAATTATCTTTTGCAATGATTTGAATACACAAAAAAAATTTAAGAAAAATTTGAAAATACAGGCACGGAATTTGTTATGAATTTAATCCGTCAATAAATAATTCTCTCGATAAATAGTGAAAATTATATTTTTAGCGTTAATTTAATTGTTAGCGTGCAGTTTTTAATTAATTATGAAAAAATAGTTGCTTGTAATTATCGAAAGATTGAAAATGAAGACAAACATGTTCGAGGATTTCTCAATGTTCAGTGACGATCAAATGAGCCAATTTCCAAAAAAACGTCAGAACGGCCGATGGTGGCGCTGATCCATGTTAAGGGATAGGGGAGTAACAAACCAATTCGTAGTTTGTTACAACCAGAAACCCCGTACAAACCCGATTTGGAAAGTGGCTAATTGGATGGAGGAGGAGAGGGGGATAAACACTGAACGAATGTTCATTTTATTATTGAGAGACTGCGGATTATTTGCGTGAAGAGTTTCAAAAATTGATAGCTCTTCTACGTTTATAATTGATTCATTAATGGATTTCAAAAAACGGAAAAAATAGACGAATGTATATTATGAAGAAACGTGAAGTTGTTTGTTATATCAGACCTTGCCATTTTTCTATGATTCTCGAGTGTTAATAATTTGAAACCGGGGCTAGAATTCTCAGATTTTTTTTAAAGGAACAGAAATATCCTTAGAACCTTTTAAAGTTGCTTCTAAACCCACTCTATTCCAAGCTATTTTCAAAATAATCTTCATTTTCATAATGGATTAATAAATCGAATAAGCACCCAGTGTGGTTTGTGCTTATCTTGTCAAGGGGACTATTTATAAAATACTTGAGCTATCCAATGAAAAAAAAATTGAAACATTAAGTAATTTCCTATCACTTTGTTTTTCACTAAAAATCGAAGAAAATTTATATTTTTATTTTTCACAAGTTTTATTCAAAGAGATAAAGTTAATAAAAAGTCCTCTTAATGAATGTTAAAAATCATATAAATCGTCATTGACAATATTAACCGCTCGAACTGTAAAAATAAATTAATATTAAGAACAATGTATCGGGTGGTTTTGCTAACAAACCGACAGACTCAACAAAAAACTCAATGAAAAATTTAATTTAAAAAAATGGACAATCGGATTGCTACGTAACCACCTCGTACATCGCGATCTACAATCAATGGCCTATGTAAAACGTTAGTGTAAAGTGGCATTATTTAATGTCTTCAATAAAATAATTCACTGAAAGAAAAGCAAAACGTTGAGTAAAATTAAGTAGACATTTAATGTTTTCATATTGTTCCACATGTTGAGCATGAACTAACACTGTGGAATAAATAATTTGGATAAAGAATAAACAAAACGTGTTGCGCCCACTACTCAATTCAAAGAAGAAAAAAATGTAAGGAGTAATGATCGGATGAAATGAAGGGAAAAGTCAATAAATAAGTAAATACAGGATTTTTATTTTAACCGTCGATAAATGAGAAACGGGACTCAAGTTTTCGTGATAATATTGAACATACTTACAGTTAACTAATAATAAGCGTACGAGTTTTAGTATAAAAAATTATGGAGCGAGTGAAACCTTAAATTTATTAATTAAACAAATCAATGAATCTGACCCTGTGGATTGTTGCTTTCGACACTTCCTCTTACCCTCAACTGGACATTAATCCTTTACTTCGAACCCAGAAAAGGAAACTTCATTAACGCTGAGAAAAATTTTGGAAATTTTTGGACTATAATTAATCTATAAAATGAATTAATGATAATTAATAAACAATTGTCAAGAATGTTTATTGTATCCATAGGGAAATGACGAGAACCAGAAAAATGATGTAAAATAGTTACCAAAGACATCAAGTCCACAGATGAGACAGAATAAAGTAATAATAATCAAGTTTATACAAATCATTATCCTTCACAGAAACCCTAGAATAATTAAGCACACTTGGATAATGCTTATCATTCGAACGACGACTTCAACTGACGAATTAATTTTTATTAATATTACCAGTGAATCTCTATACAATTTATTATTTTCATTGAAATTTCATTATTCTTTCGTACATCATTACTACTATACAGCATCGAATATATAACCTCTGTAATAAATTATTTTGTAGATACCCTGGTGCGTTTATTCCAGGCAAAATTAGCACCGTAGGAGCGTGGCTTTGGTGCTGAGTAGTTTGGCTTTTGCACGAACCACTTCCATTTCATTTTCTTACAGTGTTCAATGGCCTCTTCTTTCGTTTGGAATTCACATTTGAGATTTGATAGTGGATCACCTCTGAAAAAAAAATGGTCCTATTCATTGAGCTCATTCATTGAACGAATATAAATACTTACGTTGAGCTCCAACCCATTAAATGATTCTCCCAGCGTTCTCGTGTATCAAAATCAATTTGCCAAAAATTGATGTTATTAGTACCAGACTGCATAGCACTCTTTGCTGGTTGATAAATACGGACAGTTCTGGTTTTAATGTGCTCCTCAGGTACACCAGATGCTATTGACACGTCCTCCATATCACTGACCTCGATGAGGCCTTTCAAATTACGCTGACGTTCAATTTCTTCTGGAGGTATATTTACTACATTCAGAGCATAAATCTTGGGCTCTTGTTTCTCAGCATAATTTCCAATGGTAACTGACAGTCCTCTGCTCAATCTTAAGTTGAATCATCATGTTTAGTTCATATTATTATTGTCCAACAAAAATTTCAATAGAAAATCGATTGGAATAAATAGTAAATAATTAGAAATGGGAAATAAAAATCTACTTTTCCTAGATTTTAAGGTTTTCATTATTTGTAATTATTGAAGATTAATTGTTATGTAAAACTGGAATGAGGTTAGGTTGTCCATATGTTGATAATCACTGAAATTTCATAGATAAATTTTGGTAAAAAACATTGACTCACTTCTGTGGATTTTGCAGCTGCTGAATTAAATTCTTTGACAATAATTGTGTGCCCATTTTTTCAATACACAAACCATAACGCAAAACACTGGATGCCATTTTTACCTCTTTTGACAGTACCTTTAGGTGTTTGTGATGGTTTCCAACGCTGTGTACAAACCGGAATGTGTACAACCGCTCTAGTCGAAAAGAAACCCCCCCTATATGGCTCCATATTACTGGCGCATGCGCACTGGATTGCCCGCTAGTCTTCAAAGTAATCAAAAAAACCCAATCAATACAATGTTCTATAAACTCATGAAACAGAGCAATCAGATGACAATTTCAATTGATAAGGAAATTATTTTTTCTCAATTATAATTTTAATTCATCCAGTTATTATTGACTCGATCTCATAAATAAATGATGCTTCGCATATTACAATACGCATGCCCATATCCTTCGACTTGTCAAGTGTAATTTCACCACATCATAAAATGTCTATGAATCACCGGTCACCAGGACATGAGAGCTGAAAATAATAGCTCCCAGAGTGATGTTAATCATCTCACCTCCATCGTACAATTATCGAAAATAAAAACTAGTGAATCATCTCTTCGCTCCTACATTTATTCGTTAGCTGCTGTAACAAATGTCGCCTAATCGAAGTGAGGAGCTTGCGCTATAAAGGATACCAGAGAGCATGGCGGACAATGTGAGTTGAATTTTTTTTTTTTCAATTCCAGAACAAAAGATGTTATTGTAAGAAAATTCGAAAAATTGTTTCCTCAACATTTCAAAAATATCACTATATGTGGATTTTGGTTCATTTCTTGGTTCTATCCCTAGAGAAATATTGGACAACACATCTTTGTACTTCTCCTCCTTTCTGCTGTTGTTTACACCGTCAGCTCAAGGCACATGATCACCAAAAGAAATTACAGTGATCAGAGTGTACGAGGTTATTTGGCTGAGGTAGTTGAAAAAAAATTTATAATTATGTTTTTTTCGTGTAAAAACAGTCTTTCTAAAAGAAAATTATAAAATTATTGTTGTAGTACAAAAAACTTGAGTAAAATGATAATCATCATTGGAGAAAAAGTGCGAAATTTTCTCACAACGGTACACCATAATCCAACTTTTTGTTCCAGCGAACCTGCTGGTGGAACGAAGTGTGTAAAGAGGAATTTCACAGTAAATTCCGTTGCAGATGTCCACGATGGTCCTACTGCAGAGCACCAGGTAAATACTATGATGCTCACTGTAGCATAACACGAACTGGCTATATTTGGACACAGCCAGAGACATCACAAGCCTTGGAGGTTGCCAAATAAACTGAGCCCCATTCCCAGAACAATTTTTCACATTTTCTCCTCCTAAAAACAGTTTATAAAATCAAATATAGAGACAACTTTTGAACCAACAGTAGCAATTTTTGACTCCATATATTATTAATAATAATTAAAAATAATAAATTTATTCCGCAATTAATTGCGCTTGAGGCTACCTGCAAAACTCATTCAATAATTATAATAATGAATAATAATTAAACTTGTCGAATGATTTAATCTATCGAATTTACTAATTGATAAAAATTATTGTTGACGAAATTGTTAAGTGATTGGTTAATTGGTTGTAACCATGTTTGTACATTGAATTGTTAATGTAATCGATGAATTATCAATAAATAAATAAACATAAATATCACCATAAAAAATGTTATTTCGATGGTCCAATCAGGGTTTATTTCTGGCTCTTGCTACTGGCCGCTTTATTGATCCACTGCAAAAAATTGAGAAAAAAAAAAGTGTAGTGAGTGAGTGTGTTGAGGGATTTAGCACGCGAGAAAAGGGATAGAGAATTTTTTTTTTCTTTTCCAAGAACTTTGTGGTGTAATGCCAGAGGAGGCACAACTGTATATATCAGGGACTATCAAAAACATGGTGCATACCGAATAATAAATCATGGGATATGTAATATTTTTTTTTTTTTTTTTTTTTATTGATAGTACACGGAGAAAAATATTCAGGAAAAATTACGGAAAAAGTCACGTAAAAATTACGATCCGAAACGTAATTGTGGAGCGAAATGTAGTTGCGTAAAAAGTACATGTCGTAGCGGAAATTTTACGAATCTCTCGGTGAAAATTACGATACTCAGTTACTGTGTAGGAAAATTTCCTACATAAATTCGTAATTTTTCCCTGACTTGATTTTTTTTTTTCGTGCGGAATAATGATAATAATATTAATGATAATTAATCTTAAATTTTTATTAATTCTAATACCGATTTTAGATCATAATTTTGGGAATTATTGGGGAACATGAGGATCAAGAAGGAGGATTAAAAAATGAAGAATTTTTTTTCACTGATTATTTTTATTAGAAAATGTGAACAAGATTCATTCTAACATTCAAACTCAATTTTATATTTCTAAAATATATTTTTCTCCCACGCATCCCCCTATCCTTCTGATTAAACAACTTTTTACGTCGTTGGAATTGAGTAAACTCCAAGAGTATTGTTCACCGTCGAGTTTATACGATTAAATACGTTTGTTTAAATAAACACTATGGCACAATTTTACAATGAAAATACAGTCGTCGTTAGTTAATGGAACACAGAACACACACTTGTATCAATATCTAGGTTTTTCAACTGTTTTTACCACTAATTTATACACTGTCACCACTAATTATCTTGTTAGTTCGAATGAATAACGCAATAAGACGCAATACACTGCTGGAACAGTTGTACCCCCGAAATTGTCCGACGACAATCGAGGGATTCCGAATCATTAGGGTGGGGGGGGGGGGCACACTTTCTATGCAAGGTCAAGCCAGCCCCCTCTCCATACTAGACGGGAAAATTTACGTCACGTAACGATGGTTATTTTCGTTATAAGGCCGTGAAGCGCGGTCTCACGAACGAGTGAGACGGTTGCTGCCCGAGCCGAAGGCGAGGGCAGCAAGTCGAGCGAGAGTGAGACCGAGCGGAGCGGCCGAATGACGAACAACATTTTTTGTCAACGGCGCCTCTGAGACTCGGTTTTACGACGTGTTGGTAGGCCCGCCGGGCAGCGCTGTGAAGCGCTGCCTGGCGGCCTACCAACGTGTCGTAGAACTGAGTTTCAGAGGCGTCCGTGACGAAAAAAAAATTACGGAACTGGGAAACGTAAAAAAAACAGTAAGAGTCACAGAAAAATTTCGAGAAATTGAGTAATATTTCCATTTCTTTTTGTACTTTTTAATGAAAACTCAGTAAATTTTACATTTATAGAAAAAATTACGGAACTTTGAAATAAATTTTCCGGAGCAAATCGTAAAATTTACAATTTATTTCTTATTTTTTCTGTAACTTTTCAATAAAATTTCGCTGAAATCACATTTCACCTCACGATTACGTGACTTTTTTCGTAATTTTTCCTGAATTTTTTTCTCCGTGTATTAACCCTTATTGGGTTATTTACAACTCATTGGTATACAAGCGGTACTACAAATTACAAATTATTATAAGTATTTACAGGTTTTTATTCATATTTTAATCTTGCATTTCCTCAGGAATTCATTTATAATTCTAAGTGGTACCAGTTCTTTAGCCACCAGGAATGCAGCTATGATGAAGGGTCTAGGACATTTATATTATCCACTAATTTGGTAATCATTTGCTCCCTGTCCTGACCAGAGTATTGAGGACATTCCCACAGAACGTGGTTAATGTCCTGGACCTCGGCCCCACAGCTGCACCCCTGAGTGGCAACAACTCCTATTCGCCTCAGAGAACTGTTCAGGTGATAGTGTCCTGATCTGGCCCTGTTAACGCACACAACTAAGTCTCTAGGTAGTTTAGCACCACGATACCAAGGATGTACACTCCCCTTCCAATAATACTGGAAAAAAAATGCACCCTTGGGTTTCACGGCTCGCTCAGCTTGGTTTTTAATAACTGCCCTAGTGTCCGCATGCCCTTCGGCCTTGAATTTTGCTCTAAAATCCGTAGGTGGGACGAGGTATTGTTCTGCGTTACTCTCTGTGGCGCCTTTCGCCAGATTATCAGCCATCTCATTACCCCGGATTCCCCTGTGCGCAGGGATCCATCGAAAAATGATGTCGGTGCCGTATGGGTTATTGTCCAAGAACTCTAGATATTTCTTTTTTGCAAGCAGGATATAGGGAGTAATGTACGGGTGAAAGTGAATGGATTCCAGGCTTTGGATAGATATGTAATATATATATATTTTTTTTTAATTTATGAAAAATGAATTTTTTTGAGATGAATAAACGATTTTTAATTAATAATTTATCATTTTTTTTTATCAACTCATCTTTTTCCTTTGTTTAAATTAATTAATTAATATCTTTCAGGTGAAAATATTTTTATATTGTTCAATCCTCAACTCGCTGGAGAATCAATTAGAGATAACCGAGGGAAAATATAAGAAAAAACAAAGAAAAAAAAAAATCTCAACTCTCTGACTTGTGTTCGCACACACTCAATTGATTATTTTTTTTCTCTCGTTCGTTTCTTTTACTATTTTTTTTTTTTCCTCAACTGAGGCAATTCCATTTAACTCCAGAGACGCTGAAGATTGATTGTCTGGTTGGAGAATCCTAATTCTTATTTTATGGAAAAAAATAAGGAGAATTTAAATTGAAATATTGAATGTGATTTTCATGGAATATTGGGGGTACTCGGTGGGATATTTCTTTTGTGGGATTGGAGAGGTTTGTTGGGGGTTTTTTGGAAGATGGATGTGGGGGGAGGGGATCAGTGGATATGTTTGGAGAAATAAGGAGATTGAGGGAATATTTTGGTGTTTGTGATTGAGAGGAGATGAATTTTGAGGGGATGAGAGATTTTTTTGAAATTGTTTTGGGAATATCTTTGGTCTGAAGGGATTTAGAAGAAAATGTTAAGAGACCTTTTTTGTAGAGAATTTCAAGGGCAATAAAAAAGGTCTTTTGTAAAATTTTCGTATACCCCTTACTTTCCGAGATATTCAGTTTAATTGATTAAAAAAAAAATGAAAAATGAAAAATCTGTTGTTAATAATTGTGAGAATAACTCATTAATGAGTGATTTTATGTGAAAATGTCAAAAGACCTTTTTTGTAGATTATTGTAGATTATGAAATTCTCTACAAAAAAGGTCTTATGAGTTTTCGTTGAAAATCCACAATTTTTAGAGATATGAACAAAATGAATTTCCGATTCTTCTTGAATCAATTTAAAATCATGATAAACATGCCCGGAAATTGATATTTCCAAGAAAATATCAGATGATGACTAACTCCTCTCTTAAGGCCATTAACGGTCATAAATAAGCAAAAAACTACTTTTTACTATTCATTTTGCCAACGTTTCGAGCACTCTGTGTGCTCCTCATCAGGGCAATATTTATTTCTGTTGGAAAATTTTACAAAAACATTAGAATCAAAATATACTATTACAAAAATCGATTTACAATATTCCCTTTTATAAAAAACCAAATTAAACTGTTCAAAACAATTTCTCTAGTCAACAAAAATTATTCAACGCCAGTCAAAAATAACAAAAATAGGTCATTCCAACCTCAAAAAAGAAAAATACATGGAAAATTAGTTTTAACCTGTTCAAACCTGAGAATTCAACGAGACAAACTTGAAAACTAAAAAATCATACGATAAAAATAGATTATGTGGTACAAAATTCCAAAAAATCGAGTGAATCAAATTTTTAAGAAAAAATATTCAAATAAATACCTGTTGCACATCATGTGAGCCAGACAGAAAGTGACATGAAGTGACATGAATTGTTCTGAAACCATGTGATTAAGATCTAATGGCGCCAACTCAATTCATTTTTGAAAAATTGAACAAACAAAAAATGAGATTCAATCAATTCCTATACAAACTAATCAATCTGTCATACGAATTACCTAACTTTTTACAATCATTCAAGAAATTTACAGTCCTGTTATTAAACTTTTTAATGTAAAACATTTCTAAGATATCTAAATTGTCCTTTCCATGAGTAGTTCCTAAAATTTTTGATCTGTCAAAATTAAATTTATGTTTTATGTCAAAATTTAATTTATGTTTATTTAGATATCTTAGAAATGTTTTACATTAAAAAGTTTAATAACAGGACTGTAAATTTCTTGAATGATTGTAAAAAGTTAGGTAATTCATATGACAGATTGATTAGTTTGTATAGGAATTGATTGAATCTCATTTTTTGTTTGTTCAATTTTTCAAAAATGAATTGAGCTGGCGCCATTAGGTCTTAATCACATGGTTTCAGAACAATTCATGTCACTTTCTGTCTGGCTCACATGATGTGCAACAGGTATTTATTTGAATATTTTTTCTTAAAAATTTGATTCACTCGATTTTTTGGAATTTTGTACCACATAATCTATTTTTATCGTATGATTTTTTAGTTTTCAAGTTTGTCTCGTTGAATTCTCAGGTTTGAACAGGTTAAAACTAATTTTCCATGTATTTTTCTTTTTTGAGGTTGGAATGACCTATTTTTGTTATTTTTGACTGGCGTTGAATAATTTTTGTTGACTAGAGAAATTGTTTTGAACAGTTTAATTTGGTTTTTTATAAAAGAGAATATTGTAAATCGATTTTTGTAATAGTATATTTTGATTCTAATGTTTTTGTAAAATTTTCCAACAGAAATAAATATTGCCCTGATGAGGAGCACACAGAGTGCTCGAAACGTTGGCAAAATGAATAGTAAAAAGTAGTTTTTTGCTTATTTATGACCGTTAATGGCCTTAAGAGAGGAGTTAGTCATCATGTTATATATTGAAGACGGTTGAAAATCATCTATATTAAGAAAATATCAGAAAACTCAAATATATATCAACTTGTCTAGTGCAAAATTGAGGAGAAATCGAGCGGAAATTGAGGGAAATGAGAAAACACTGTTATGTGACAAAAATTCTATAATTGAATTGAAACATTCATTTATTCCCTCTCACATATATTTTTCCATGTTTCACGTATTTCATAAAAAAAAAAATACAAAAATTGAATTCAAATAACTGAACCTCTCTTGAAGGAAAACTTTCCCCGAAGATGAAACAACCCATTGGCCAACTTTAACAAATGGAATAAGTTTTCATAGTCTGTACAATGTACATATGCTGGGTATTTTCTTAATGATTTCTCGAGAGAAATGGGAAACGATAAAACTGAAGAAAAATTTATCCCCTTCGTTGATGAAATAAAAAATGTGAATTTTTTAAAAATTTATTGAACCAATATTGAATGTTTAATTCGATAATTTTCAAATTGGGTCGTTTTAAAATTGACTATATCTTCAAAAAATATGAGTTCTCTGAGAAAATATCAAGAGACCTTTTTTGTAGAAAATTTTAAAAGCTACAAAAAAGGTTGTGACAATTGTCAAGGTCACAGTCGGTAGAGTCATGCATTTATTAAAGTTAATAGTAGTCAAAGTCTCGGGGGGAGCTCACACTTCCTCTCCTTGAAAAAGAAACCATTGGGATGGCGCAGAAGACCCCAGAAACACCAATACTAATTCCATACAATTATACATGGGAATGAGGCTCGGTAAAGCAAGAGGAGACTCTGAGAAAAATCTCTTGGAGTCAAAAGAAGAGAGCCTGGACCAGGACCATCCAATACCTGAAGGAAATAATTATTATTATTTTGAATATCA
This sequence comes from Coelinius sp. EB29, assembly GCA_035578325.1. NCBI lineage: Eukaryota > Metazoa > Arthropoda > Insecta > Hymenoptera > Braconidae > Coelinius > Coelinius sp. EB29. The sequence goes on along the minus strand of JAOZGT010000021.1, from coordinate 1,704,093 downwards.
TCTTGAATATATTTTATTCTTTGGAGCATAAAATTGGTATTTTGCGTTTCATTTGGTCAAACCCAGGAGTGCGAAGAGGGAGTATCGTCCTCCCTTCCCCTTGTAAAGTAGAGTACGGGTAAGTTTAAGTTTTTTCAGTCATAGTTGCAGTCCGTCTTTTGTCTATTTTCTCCGGGTTGAGCAAAATAGTCTGGCGTCCAAGGCAAAGGGCGTACATAATTATCTATAAAGTATTAATCATTAATATCGTGGAAATCGTCACAAGGTCTCTTAACATTTTCCCCTAAAATCACTCATTTCCAAGATAATCAAATAATTGTAAAAAATGGAAAATTCATTGGCTTCCGGATGGATGCCGCGTTGGTTTTCAGCATTGTGCCGACGTTTCGCAAACATTGCAGTCTGCATCTTCAGGGCTAAGAGCTTCGATTCTGAGCTCCTGTGTGATGGGGTAGTCCTTTTATGGCTCCTCATGATGGTGGGGGTAGAGGAGTGTGGTGGGGGAAGTCAGCCAATCAAATGTCTTTAATTGATCAGCTGATCAATTAAAAAACCGGGAGGACAGTCTTCCAAATAGGGTTCACCTGATATCCTGTGTCCCTGTTTAGGTTGTTGGGATTCTTGTGAATCTCTAGGCCTTCTCGATATTTTCTTTCAAAATATCCTTTAGACCTCGCCAACATTTTGGCCTGGTCATATCTGATGGCGTGACCAGTGTCCATATAATGTTCCGCCAGGGCAGACTGTACATTGTGACCATATTTGGAACACCGTTGGTGTTCTTTGATCCGTGTACTGATCCTCCTCCCGGTTTCCCCAATGTACACTTTTCCGCATGTGCAGGGGATCTGATACACTCCTGGGGTGCTCAAGAGTGGTCTCTGATCCTTGGTATTGGGCAACATCTGTCCAATCTTTGTTGGTGGTTGAAAGATCGTTCTGATGTTGTGTTTCCCCAGTACCTTGCTGATGCGGAGGAGGAGAGCCATCTTAGGTCTGTCCTGGTTGACCTCAGGAGAAGCCTCGGTGGGAGAAGAGATGTTTTTCTCCAACCTTTGTTTGATCCGTCTGATCTGTTGGATCTTGTACCCGTTGTTGCTCAAAGCTGTCTCCAGGTGCTGAAGGCAGCCTCCCTGCTCAATTTCCATAGTGAACTTGATACTCGGATGTTGAGTATTCAAGAATTGAAGGAAATCAGTTAGGGATGTTCTGCCATGTGGCCAGATGACAAAGATATCATCTACATACCTATACCCAACAGTGGGTTTCAGATCTGCTGACTTCAGTACTTCATTTTCAAAGTGTTCCATGAAGATATTGGCTATGATTGGCGAAACAGGAGAGCCCATGGCTGCTCCTGATCTCTGTTCATAGAACTCTCCTTGAAACTGAAAATATATAGAGGTCAAACAGTGCTCTACTAGGGGTAGGAGTTTGGAGGGGATGGTTTTTAAGTTTTTTATTATTTTCAATGTGTCAGGGATAGGGACATTGGTGAAGAAGGATTCTACATCAAAGCTCACGAGGATATCCTCCGGAGAGGTCTGGAGGGTTTTCAATTTGCTCACGAAATCCAGAGAATTTTAGATATAGGAGCCATTCTGACCTGTGAGTTTCTGTAGAGGTTTGGTGAGGTACTTTGCCAGTTGGTAAGTTGGACCACCAATGTTACTGACGATAGGCCTCAGAGGGACAGACTGCTTATGGATTTTCGGGAGTCCATAAAGTTTGGGAGGAAAGGATTCTTTGGGAGTAAGGAGTTTCCTGAGTTCAGGCGAGAGGTCAGCCTTTTTCAGAAGTTCAGTAGTTCTGCGTTCGATTGTGGGAGTTGGATCTTTCTTGAGTTTGGTGTAAACTCTAGAGTCACTCAACATCCCCGAGATTTTCGCAGAGTAGTCATCTTTATCCAAAACCACTGTGGCATTGCCTTTGTCTGCGGGAAGAATGATAATATCATTGTTCTCTTTGAGACTACGCAACGCTAGGCGTTCCTCCTTGGTGATATTATCGACTGGAGGTTTTGCCCTGTGTAGGATGTTTGACAACTGTCTCCGGATCTCGTTACTGGTCTCCTGAGGAAGATGAAAAATGGCTGTCTCAGTCTGACTGATTATTTCCTCAGTGGGGATTTTCCTGGGGGCGACAGCGAAGTTATGTCCTTTTGCGAGGACTGACACCTGAGCCTCACTCAGCTGATGTTTGCTGAGGTTCTTCACCGTGTGCGTGAGACTCGGGGTTTTCTCCTCTGGGATTAATTTTTTGAATTTACCTTTTTGAGTCTCAGTCCTCATCTCAGCAGAGCGGGTAGCTTGGTCATGAGTGACACGATCCAAGGTTTCCCACAGCTGTGACTCCAGCGAACTAGACAGAAAAAGGTGGAGATCCAAAAGTTGTCTGGAAAGGAGGGCCAAGTTTTTCTTGGCTGCTGAGATCCTTTCTCTGACAAGTTTAAGTGAAGCTTGGCGGAGAATGTTATTCGCCTGCTTCGAGGGAACAGGGTTCCTCAAACGGAGGAACTTTGGTACCACTTGATGGTCACGGCACCTTTTCAGGAAGGTTAGTGAGCACAGTTGAACGTGCAAGGACTTCCGAAGTTTGGTGAATAAATTCACTGACCCAAGAATAGCCTCTCCGTGGAGGCGTTTAATCTTAGATTTGAGACTTTCGCGGCCAAGGTTATTGGAAAATTCATTGGCTTCCGGATGGATGCCGCGTTGGTTTTCAGCATTGTGCCGACGTTTCGCAAACATTGCAGTCTGCATCTTCAGGGCTAAGAGCTCCGATTCTGAGCTCCTGTGTGACGGGGTAGTCCTTTTATGGCTCCTCATGATGGTGGGGGTAGAGGAGTGTGGTGGGGGAAGTCAGCCAATCAAATGTCTTTAATTGATCAGCTCCACCATCATGAGGAGCCATAAAAGGACTACCCCGTCACACAGGAGCTCAGAATCGGAGCTCTTAGCCCTGAAGATGCAGACTGCAATGTTTGCGAAACGTCGGCACAATGCTGAAAACCAACGCGGCATCCATCCGGAAGCCAATGAATTTTCCAATAACCTTGGCCGCGAAAGCCTCAAATCTAATTGTAAAAAATGTTAAATTTGAATTGTTAAACATTTCACAATTTTTTCAGAAGATCAATTTCAATTTCAATTTTAATTTCAATTTTTTCAATTTTTATTTTTTATTATTTTTATTATTTTGAGAGGACAGATGTGCATATGTCCCTATCACATCACATACAGCATGATTTATTATCTCAGCTGTTGATGCGGGGATAAGCACAATTGAGTATATCCAGCGGTACGACTCGGCGTAAGTCCGCTAATAGTTTAATTTGATGCAGCAGGATGATGATGGAGATGGCATTGGATGGGGAAAACCAGTAGCATTTTGGCGAGTGTGTTCTCCACTGCTAAGATGCATTATGGTTATTCCCCTACCGCCATTGCCATTTGTCTACCCTTGCTGCATGGATGAATTACCTGAAAACAAATTATATTTGTTATTTTTTATAATTTCATTTAAATGGAAATAGGGGGAGGAAAAGAAATTAAATTTATTATTCTTACTTGATGAATTTCTGCAATTACGTGCAGAGTAATGTGGTGGTGGTGGTTTAACGTCGTTGCCACGTTGAAAATTATCCCAATTCCATATTGATTTTTTTCCAAGTAATCCAACAAGTATGAGCCCCAGCCGTAAGATATTTCGTGCTGCATTCACATCCCTGTGCCATGTGATTTCACAATATGGACAATATTGAAATCTGTGGGGGGATTTGGATGGTGGACACGGACATTACACCTGGAGCAATTGGCTGTAGTACGAAATTCATCAACTTTGACAACGACAAAATCATTGTCTGCCTCCAACGCTCTCCTTACAGCACGTAACGGTGTTCTCCGATGGCCCTTGATGCCACTGGGCAATCGAAATTCTCCAATCATCACCAACACTTTTTTCCTCTTTTTTTTCCTCTTCTTTCTATTATGATTGTGATATTTTTTCTTTTGTTGTCCCTTGTACCGCAATTTGTCGAGTATTTTTTTAACTTCTTTCTGGGTTCTCATGTACCTGTCCCACTTGAGACGCACCACTTTTGGACGAGCATAAATTGGTTGTAATTCTTTGAAGCACTCTAAACGCCATTGTGTTGTTAATTTATGGGTTAGTGGTTCATTAAGAGTGAGATCAACTTGTATTTCTCGAGGCTCTTTCGGTTCTTTAGATTTTTTAGGTTTCTTAGTCGACTTGGTATTTTTTTCTTCTTGTTCGCACTCTGGTGGTTTTTTGCGAAATCCCTGTTGCTTTCTTAATTTCCACTTGTCTGTGATTTTGGCAGGATCCCTTCCATTTTTCCTCATTTCCTCAGCTTTCCTGGCCTTTTTATTTTCCTGAGCTTTCTGACGTCGTTTAGCAGCTTTCTGAGCTCTCTCTGCCTTTTCCTTTAGTTCTTTATATCGCTTCTCATAATATTCCTTGAAATCCCTTTTAATAATTTCCCGATATTTCTCCTGCAAATTTGCCACGAAAGTCTCTGATTTACTAGTACACATTCTTTTCAGAGCTCTCTTTCTATCACGTTTCCCGACATCACGATGATAATGTTTTGATTTAAAAACAAGACGAGTCTCTTTATCACTGCGTGGTATACCATTCTCATCATAGTCTTCATTAAAATTTATATCGTTCGTTAATATGCATCCAAGCATAGCACAGTATCCTGGGTCAATTCCAATCATGTGGTCGAATTCATCAAGATTATAAGTGAATTGTTGTTGCTGTTGTTGTCCATCTTGTTTTTTGTCCTTTAAATCCTTTGTCGTATTTTTACTTTGTGGTGGTCGTTTATATGCTCGATGTACAGAGATATCTACACCATTTGTAGTGACGAACATTGCAAATTGTTTACTTATCTCTTTGTCAATCACTTGAATTCTGAATACCTTATTCCACACTTTTGATATTATTTCCCCGGTTGTCCATTTTTGACTTGCCCAATTACCGGGCAGCCATCTGGGATAATGTCTTTTGATCATGTCAAAAAGGACTTCACTTGTGATGTGTGCATGATGTAGGCCATGGTGAAATATTGGACATGATGTTAAAGAAATATGTTGTTGAAGTTCAACAAAAAACCCAATGAAATGCCACCAATTTGATGCCTTTGGTGGCCATTGCAGATTTTTGTATTCTTTCTTTCCCAAAATTCCAGGCAAATCTTTCTGCTCCACTTTTCCATTAAACAATTTATCCATTTGGTCATGTACATCTTGTTTTGATTTTGTCTTTAATTCTTGAATCTTCTCGTCATCAGTAATCTCCTTACTTTCTATTTCTTTTTCAACATTTTCCAAATTTATTTTAAGGGTCCATGTATCGGGATGATTGACGTCTTTTTTTTTCTCATTTTTATTAATGCGTAATGCCTTGAAGAAAAATGTAAAGTTTGGCTCGTTTTTTTTGTGTTTCCCTAGCCACTCGTAAAACTTGTCATGCTTGCTCCTCACCATTGACCTTCAATCATTATGTCTGACATAATGCGAACATGTTGACGAATAGGTTCCAAAAATAGGTCATTACCAAGAGCTGCTAGTAAACCCATTTTCGTTGTTTTTCGAATTGGATTTGCACCAAAACGTTTTTCTGTAAAACGTCGTTGATAGTGGCGGCATGCTTTGTCCTCTTGACTGAGATGGCCAGGACAAAAACATCGAGAGCAGTAATTATCATCATCATCATCATCATCATCATCAATTTCCATCTTCTCCTCCTCCTCCTCCTCCTCCTCCTCCTCCGTCTTTTCACTCTCGTTGGATTCATCAGTATCAATTTCCATTTCTGCAATATGATCTGAAAAAAAAAAAAAACAAAATTATATCAAGGGTCAAGTTGACTTTAAAGAAAATCCGGGTGCATTTGGATTTTTTTTGAAACGAACTCTCTTCCCCCCCCCCCCCTCCTCTATTCAATGAAATTTAAACAAAATCCGAATCCATTTCCAATTTTTCGAAACAAACTCTCTTCTCCTCTCCCCCCCCCCTTATTTAATCAAATTTAATTAATATACTAGTCTGTTTTAAATATTTCGAAACAAACTCTCTTCTCCTCTCCCCCCCCCCCTTATTTAATCAAATTTAATTAATATACTAGTCTGTTTTAAATATTTCGAAACAAACTCTCTTCTCCTCTCCCCCCCCCCCCCCTTTGATTCATCTCGATAATGAGTAATTTTATGAGATAATATCAAGAGACATTTTTTGTTGGAAATTTTCACCACTACAAAAAATGTCTTGACATTATCTTCTAAAATCACTTGTTTTCGAGATGATTGACAAAATATCGTAAAATATGATTTATATAATTTTCAAATTTAATTCAAACTTGGATGACGTTTATTATTATGATTATTACGAAGGCATACTCGGACAAAGTGTAACACACACTGTAAGAGGAATGATGTAAACATCACCCTCTCCCACTTTAAATCTTGTTTCACGGTCGTTTTTGTCGATGAAATACGCAAATAAACATCTTCACAAATAATTTCTTTGTATACAATCGAGTGATTAATTATTCGAAGGATATTTGTGACTCAATGTAATAAATAAGTTTGAAAAATTTATATCGTTTTTTAATTTAAAAAAAAAGCTTCAATTTTTAAGAATAAAATTCAGTTATAAATTAATTGAGTAATTGAATATTTTTAACGTGAAAAAAACCTATAATTCTGAAAAATTTTTTTTTTTTGAAGAAAATAAAAAATAAATTGCCTAGCAACGATACAATCCCCTGAGATAAATAATTTTCATGTTCCAATGATGGAAAAAAGAACCACCATTTAGGTGTTTACAGTCTAACACAGCAATCCTAGAACACCGTCGTGAATCTTTTTTGGAAAGACTTAAATTTCCAAAACAACAAATGTCTATTAACATTTTCCCCTAAAACTCTCCGTTCACTAGATAATCACCCAATTAACAAAATCTCCCCTCAATTTTTGAAAAAGATTCCTCCTACCCATGTCAAATTTCCTATTATAAAAATGATTCATTATTGGGACTTACCAAGACTTTCTCCTCGACAGTGGATGCCAAAGTCCAAAGTGCTAGCCGAAACCAGAGTAATATTTATTAGTATACCAAGCGAGTGATATTTTATAATTCACTGCCTGGCTACATCATAATATATTTCTCGTGTTGTTTGTTGTATATTTTTAATTAACTGGAAAAAATTGAGTTTTTAGTTTTAACAAAACATTATTATGATTGAAAAACAAAACGATGGAAAAAAAAATTCATTGGGAATCGCCATTTAGGTATTTAGCCGCTGAATTGGCCGTCAAACAGGGGCAGATGGTGGCTCCACGGGGAAAAAAAATATTAAAAATATTATTTAAAAAAAATATTAAAAATATTATTTAATACAGCGACCGTGTATTCAATAATATTTTTAATATTTTTCATCATTTTTGTAAAGTGAAAATTTGAAGATTTTACCCTCTCCACCCCGCAGGGGGGTGATTTTTGGTTACAGACTTTGGGGAGCATCCCCTCACATATTCCAAGGGTATTTACGCGGTCGCTGGGTTAAATAATATTTTTAATATTTTTTTTAAGTAAAAATTTGAAGATTTCACCCTCACCACCCCCCGAGTACCGGCCACAGGGGGGTGATTTCTGCTCACAGGCTTTTGGGCAAAACCCCCCCCCCCATATATTTCAAGGGTATTTACGCGGTCGCTGTGTTAAATAATATTTTCATTTATTTATTTTTTTTTTTCAACGTGAAAATACAGTTTTCAACTCTCTTGGTCGATTCCCCCCCCCCCCCCCTCAAAGGGATGAATTTTAACAATCTGTAGTCGGAGATATATATATTGATAAATTTATGGAATATTTCTTTCATTTTATTAACCACCATGTTTGTTCTCGATGAAGAACAAAGAAAGAAAGAAAAAAAAAAAAAGACAATGTGTCAGTTGTCGTTTAATTTATCTCTCAAAAAAACACTCAACTATTTTCTTCACTTAATGATTTAAAAAAAAAAAAAAAATGAATTGAAAATTTTTCTCTTTGTTCAACGGAATTTTTCGGGGGAAAAAAATGGCGTTAGAGGTAGAATAAAGCGACATAAATTCCCGAAATTGGAGTGACAAAATAATTTCAATGTATTAATTTATTTATTTCGTATTTTCCCTCATTTTTAATCGACAAAAATGGGATAAAAATTCAAAAACAACTGATGCTAGTAATTTTTAACGAATTAATTAATATTTTGCCCTGAAATTCCCCTTTCTATTAGAAAAAAAATGGAGAAAATTCGGAGGAAGAAAGATGAGAAAAAATTTTACCGCTTCAAATATATTCAATAAATTCACTGAAAAACCGCATTTTCACACTAATTAATAATCACGAAATGATTCTAATGTATTTAAGAATATATACAAAATGATAAACTCACCAGAAAACCGTGCAAAAGGCTTCAGAATTCACTAAAACACTCCACGCTTTGTTCTCTACTCGATAAACGACAATGATGTTAACGTCGCAAATGCCCGAGGGGTAATGACGAAGCGTGTCTCGACAGGTTCGCACGAGCACACTCGGGTATCTTTGTTGGTCCTCTCCTCTCGAAACGTGATTGGTCGACGCTAGCACACCCTTAAACTGAAAAAAAAAAAATTCCTCAATTTTTATCAATAAAATTCAGTGATAAATTAATTGAATAATTGAATATTTTCAACGTGAAAAAAAACCCAATAATTCTGAAATTTTTTTTTTTTCGTAGGAAATAATAATATCTCTCAAAAAAACACTCAACTATTTTCTTCAGTTAATAATGATTAAAAAAAAAAAAATTGAATTGAAAATTTTTCTCTTTGTTCTGTGACGTTGTAAATGGAACCATTAATTAAATTACGACGATTGATACTAAATTTCTGTTGAATTATTTACAGGAACTTTGCTCCACATATGAGTCTTTTAGCGTTAACAATTTCCCCTTATCTGGGTACCAGATGATTCCATTTACTGTCAATTAATGAAAATAATAATTACCTGGGCTGTCTTGTTTTGGATATTCAATAATGTTAATTGTTAGGCTGTTCGGGCTCTTGTATTTTTAATAGTTATTCGGGCTTTTATTGTGAGTTTAATATTGTATGTATCAATTTTGGAATGATTCTCAAGTCTGTTATTATCAATTGAATTGGAGTAAAATTGTCAAATCCGAGGACAGAGTAATTTAGTAAGTATCAATTTGTATCTATATATCTGAATTTATTTATGCCTCTGTGGCTCAACTCTTATTCAATACACTTTTGGGTAATTTTTGTATTTTATCACGTCTGATAAAATACCACTCAGCATTCATTCACACTATTGAAATAAGTTTTAATTTGCAAAGAAACAAAAGAAAAAAAAACAAAATATTGAATAATATCCGGGTAAATTTCGATTATGACTCGGAATACAATTGAAAATAATAATGATAGAGAATTGAGTAGAAAAGCAATAATATTTGTGGACTCAGCCGTCCTTCACGTAAATTCCCTGGTTGAAGAGCTTCCTTCTAGATTATTCTTCCACTACAGCATATATTAATGACCTTGAGTACGTGGTTGAATGAGGAGAAGCCCAATTCACCACTGACCGTCTTTATGGATTTAACTTTGATGTAATGATTTATCTTTTCTTATTATTCAGAAGAGTATTCAATTGTCTAAATATTCTTCTATTCTCAGTTATCAAATTAGATGCATAGAGCCTGATCCGTAGATCGCCAACACTCAACAACGCAGTATGTATAACCTTGATGGTACTCACGTGGACTACGGGACTATTGGCGTCTGGTCTAACCTCGTGTCTCACACTTTTTCTCGCCTGTTTTTATCACAGAAAATCTCCTATCTTCGAGGAGAATGAAGATTTGAATAAGTCACTAATTTATGACGAAGGCACTTATCACTATTTTAAGTGATAAATGCTTATAATTAATGTACTAAAGGATTTTACGTGTCACCACGATTTGGTCGTGACGACAGCAAAAATCAGAGTGTTTTCAACATGGCCGGTTCGGGTTCATGTTCCTTCTTCCTGGCTAACAAAAGTCCAATCCCACCAATGAGAAAATCCGGGTCAACTGGATATCCATATATGGATTTATTGGTTTCTATCTCTGGTCATTGATTGGCTCGAAAGTCGACTGGAACGCCACCATAATTGCTCTGGATGTCCCATTTCACTCGTTTCTCCGGTCTTATTTTTCCCGTGCTCCAATTTAATTGTCACGTCACTCAATTATCTATTTTACCTCTGACGGATCTAGTGGTGAATTAGGTCAATAGATCAGGTTCCGGGCTTATCGACCTCATTCTAATCGACTGGTCTAGCTGTCACTTCAATTATTGTTGGTTAGAAGTGTGTTTATGTTCATTCGGCTGATGTTGATGGATGTTGATAGACTCTCTTGTGCTCCGGGTCATCTTCTTGATGTTTAACATCGATCTTACATTTCTTTAATACTAAATTTACTCTTGTAAAAGGGAAGAAGGTAGAGTGGCCCATTTATAACTGTTTAATTGATTAGCATAACTTACTCACGGGTCCTGGACCTCGTGACAGTTCAACGGAATTTTTTGGGGGAAAAAATGGCGTTAGAGGTAGAATAAAGCGACATAAATTCCCGAAATTGGAGTGATAAAATAATTTTAATGTATTAATTTATTTATTTCGTATTTTCCCTCATTTTTATTCGACAAAAATGGGATAAAAATTCAAAAACAACTGATGCTAGTAATATTTAACGAATTAATTAATATTTTGCCCTGAAATTTCCCTTTCTATTATATAAAAATGGAGAAAATTCGGAGGAAGAAAGATGAGAAAAAAGTTTTACCGCTTCAAATATATTCAATAAATTCACTGAAAAACCGCATTTTCACACTAATTAATAATCACGGAATTATTCTAATGTATTTGAGAATATATAAAAAATGATAAACTCACCAGAAAATCGTGCAAAATGCTTCAGAATTCACTAAAACACTCCACTCTTTGTTCTCTACTCGATAAATGACAATGATGTTAACGTCGCAAATGCCCGAGGGGTAATGACAAAGAGCCGCCCGGCTCATAACAGACGCAAAGCGTGTCTCGACAGGTTCGCATGAGCACACTCGGGTATCTTCGGTGGTTCTCTCCCCTCGAAACGTGATTGGTCGAGGCTAGCACACACCCGAACTATTCAAACTCGTTCCGTAACGACTTTTTCATCATCAATTTAAATTTTTTTCTTCTATTCATAAATGAAAAACTGCGAAATTCAATCACACAATTTAATAAATCTACTCTCGTTCTAAATAGAGGAGACTGGGGCACAATGGTGATATCTGTATTTTTGAAAGGTTAATAACTCACTCAGTTGTTGATGATTTTTCTTTTATTTTTTTTTTAAATTGTCAATCTCTACAATTACCGAATTTCTACAGTTGAATTGTCCAATCTTTTATCATTGAATGAAGGTTGAGAGATTATAAAAGTGTATGAAGATGAATGAAAAAAAATGGTACATTACAGTCATGTAATACATCAATGTTAAAAACTGATTAAACGGGTTACTCTGACCTCCTCCCTTTCACTTTCAAGGGATTATCTCGATAATGAGTAATTTTAGGAGAAAATAACAAAAGACATTTTTTAAGTAAATTTAATCCTCTATAAAAAAGGTCTTTTAACATTTTGTTGTAAAACAACTCATTCATCGGATAGTTGTAAAATTGATTATTTCAATTATAAAAAATGAAATATCAGATCTAATTTTAATGTAAACTAGTCTCTAGAGCACTTGAATATGATTAGTCAACGTAGTATTTTATTACAATTATTATTGAGTAGATGAGAGATATTTTTTTCCTTTTAAATCTATGCAGTTCTATTCCCTTGATCAAATTCTCTCTTACGAACACGTGAATTTCCATAAATTAATTTTTTAATGGTTTTTAATTTAAAAAAAAAACATTTTGAAATACCGCAATTGCAATCAATGAATCTCTCATTTCCAAGAAGAAACATTTCTGGAAAAATGTCTGAGAGATTTAAAAGAAGAGATCAATCGCAGTCTGAAGTTCAATTTCTTCAATTGAGTTCTTCTTAATCACTGATTATCTCGGTAATTATTGATCTGAGGAGAAATTGTCAAGAAACCTTTTTTGTAGAAAATTAAATTTCCAACAAAAAATGTCTTTTGACATTTTCCTCTGGAATCAGGCAGCCTTATTCGGCAGCTCAATGTAAGTCTTTATTATATAAATTATTTTAATTAATCAAAATTGTGACGATTTTTTTCTTTGTTAAAAGAAGATTCATTCAATAATTCAATTAATCATGGTTTAGATCGATCATACTTGAGAATAACTGAACAGGAATTCATGACTTTGTCCGTAGATGTGAGTAATTAAGACCTTTTTTGTTGATTAATTAATTAATTTATTAAATGACAATTTTTTTTGATGCAAAAAAAATTTTTTTTTTTTGTTTCGATGCAATTTGATTGAACTTTACTGAAATTTTAGACGCTCTCCGATTGTCCAAAAACATAATGGAACACGATACAGCCATATCATTCAACTCAATAACTCAAAATATGAATCTGGGATTGATTCTCAGAGTTAATTACTATCACCTTGGAGTTATATTGGATCTCGATTGTCCTCTGAGTGATGATTTGCTACACCAGGTAACATATTTTGATCTCGCGCTAAGTGTCCTTAATAATTATATTTTCATCACTGGATTGAAGAAATCCATTATTGAATCAATGGAAATATAGGGTACTAAATTGAATTAATTACACTTACGCTCTTTTGCGCTTCTACTACGCACGGAGAAAAAAATACAGTAAAAATTCGGGTGCTAGCACGGTAAAATGGATGCAATCGCCAAGCACCTGGAATTTTCCTATGCAGCACCGGAAAAATTCCTATAATCACGAGAAAAATTCATATAAATACGAGAAAAATTCCTACAAATATATGAAAAATTACTGTAGTTACAGGAAAATTCCAGGTGCTTGGCGATTGCACCCATTTTACCGTGCTAGCACCCGAATTTTTACTGTATTTTTTTCTCCGTGCGGATTTGTTTAATAATTAATTATTCATCTTTCCAAGTTTCCCAATCAATTGGTCTTCAACAAGACCTACATATGGCTCCTACTGACAACCGCTCCATCGCCACCAAAAGAAAGACTCAAGCATCTTCCTCTCTCGATAGATACAGAGACGACAGTGGCAACGCGTGAAATGAAAAATTCACTCTTTATGACATCTGGAATCCAAGCTATCGTCACAATGGTTTGTTTCATGTCACCTACAAGGGCCAATGGAATCCTGAAAAAGGTTTGGTTAATGAGTTGACTCAGTACAAGTACATACGGCGGAATTTTAATCTGACACCCCTCAATTTCTCCATTACTGTGAGTATTCTCTTCGTGAACTATATTTTTCCTAATCATCGGTTGAATCATCTTCCGAATTCAACTTTGGCATTGATGATTAATCATTTAAGTTGAGATTTGAACCACTTCCGGATCTTGAAACCTACATAACGACCCCAATTAATCCGCAATTCGATTCGATGCATCGATATCATTATGGGCTTGTGATGATACTACGAGATCTTTTTAATTTCACGTAAGTGGAATTAATGAAATCGAGATACGCGGTAGCGTATCGGCCAAGTAACCATTTTGAATTTTCCCGCTCGACTCAACTCAAATAAAACTGGCCGACAGCTACCGCGTATCTATACACGAGACAACTACCCCCTCCACTACCTCCGTATAATAATATCTCCATAAAATGAAAATGGCCCTGTTTACGCGGAAACTAACGTCACTTTCATCATATAAATCGCCTCTATCCTCTTGCGATTAATATTATTATCATATTTTTCCGATGAGTATTTACGGAGATACAAAAATAAACAACGCGGATTTTTCGAAAATTATCAATTGAGATTATTTTCACACAGAATCAAGTTTGCAAGTTGGTAGTGGCGTGGAATTAGCCAAATGTTCGCGTTGAAAATACAGCGCTGCGCATGCGCTGAGTGGCGAGTGGTATTGAGGTTATTTTCTCTTGTTGTTGTAATTTACTTGTCAACTTGTCAATCAAACGGTGACAGTGTTATAATACAACAGCAGTTGCCTAGAATTCAGTAAATTCCCATGAAATTGCTATGGGTTAAGAGGATGGATATGTGCTTTGAATTGATACACGTAAGCCAGAGGAATTGATTTACAAATCACTGGAATTCCTACGTGCCATTCACAGACTGAAATACCATCCAAAAAGGTAACTACTGTATTAATAATCGAATTATCTCTGTAATGGATCATCTGAAGCGAAAATTTCAAGAGACCTTTCCTGTAGATTATGAAATTTCCTACAAAAAAGGTCTCTTGACATTTTCTCTTAAAATCCTCAGTTTATCAAATAATCGTTACAAAAGTGACAAAAATTGAGAGAGAAAATCATTAATTAGTGGTTTATTTTAATAATTGTTCAGGAATAATTGGTTATTATTTAAAATAAACAGGTAAACACTCGTTGAATAATTCTCGAGTGTATTTAAACAATTAAATAATTGGATAAGGAAGATATCTGGGCCTCAATCGAATATAATCCTCGACTATATTTATTAAATAATTGGATAAAAAAATATCTGGCCCTCAAAGATGTCGAATTCTTGAAGGATGACACCAAACGCCAGCCATTGACACATTCTCACGCCGACTCGAAGGTAAATCCACTCAAAAATCACTAATTACTGATTCAAATCATAAAATAATTAATCTCAACCGTGAAATCTTCCTCAATAATGCATTCAACTCTGGAATTATTCATTTTAGGAGAAAATATCAAAAGACCATTTTTGAGGCTGACAAAATTTCCTACAAACAATGTCTCCTGATGAATTCTCCTAGAACCTCACGTTTCCCAGATTATTCAATAATTAACCAAAGAGAACTCCAAAAGAATCAATTCCTAAATTACTCTCACTTTATTATCAATTTATCTCCTAAATGAGTGACTTAATCCGAAAATCTCAGAAGACCTTTTTTGTAGCCTACAAAATTTTTTACAAAAAAGGTCCTTTTCTACGTCTCCCTAAGCCCCCTCCTTCTCCAGATAATCTCCCCCCAAACTGAAGGAATCCATCTAACTGCTTTAAAAATCTTCCAGAACCTCATCAACATCTTCATTATCACCACCACCAACACCATCAACATGCTCCGTACAAAGCAGCCTCGTAAATGCAACTCACCCCTCTCCACTCATGAGGAGAGTGACATGCTGATGAAAGACTTATAATCAACATCAAGCAAAAGCTCTTCTTCATAAAATGGACTCAGACTTCCAGACTCAGAGAGTCCAAAAATCGAGTGCATCGAGTGATAGACGATCAAATTCACACTCAGGAGGGATTTCTAATATACCTCAGTTGGATGCTGAGACTCTCAGGCAACTGCAGACGTTGAAGGGACATATTGAGAAAGTCATTGATACGCAGTACTTTAGTTATTAATTAGTTTAAGTTTGATTCGATGATGATGAATTAATTATTGATAGGTTTATGGATTTTTAGGAAAAATTGATATTTTCTAAGAGTTTCGAGGATTGTAGAGGAGAGAGGAGTGAAGATGAGTAACTATTTTTCAATTTTGTATTTTGTATTTTTGTCATTGTAATAAAGATGAATTCATTTTATAGATTTTTTGTTGGGTTTTTCATTTATTATTTTATAAATATCTCAGCAAAAATTGAATTTAAAGAAAAATGTCAAAAAACCTTTTCTGTAGAGAATAAAATTTTAAACAAAAAAGGTCTCTTAACATTTTCATGTAAATTCACTAGTTCTCGAAATAATCACAAAATAATGAATACAAAATTACAATTTTATTACAATTTTTTTAAATTAAAAGAATTAAAATGATAAAACTATTGCAAAAACTCATAATCTATTGATTCATTTTTCCGATAAGTATTTATACGGAAATACAAAAATAAACAACGCAGACTTCTCGAAAATTCACAAAAATCGTATGGCACAAAAAAAAATATTTTTCTCTCCAGCGCGGCCCACTAACTCCCCACGAGTAAAAAATCTTCTAACCTCATAACGACGGCCCAGGCAACATTTTTTCGTAATAATTCGCCCTTTGCCGAAGAGCAGTACGGAAGAAAGAATTCTCGTTATGGACTCATTTTGAAAAAACTACTGAAATCTTGAAAAAAAAACGAAAACGAAGTTTTCTTTTAAAAAAACGCCAAGTAACCATTTTGATGCGTATTTGATTATCTTCTGGGCATTTAAAAAAAAAAACAAATGAAGTAAAAAGCGCCAAGTCAGATATGCTTACGAGAAAAAAATTAGTAGAGGCAGGACCAAGGTACTTGGCGCGGTTTTTTTCTATTGTCAAAATCACTGCTGAACATCATTCGATCAACTTAATGTTAACAGTACTTACTGAGAGCCTCGTCGTCTTCATCTTGTCAACCACGCCAAGTACCTTGGTCCTGCCTCTACTAATTTTTTTCTCGTAAGCATATCTGACTTGGCGCTTTTTACTTCATTTGTTTTTTTTTTTTAAATGCCCAGAAGATAATCAAATACGCATCAAAATGGTTACTTGGCGTTTTTTTAAAAGAAAACTTCGTTTTCGTTTTTTTTTCAAGATTACTAGTACGTAAAGGGAACCTTTTTTTTAAATATCTATCTGCATCATCCAGCTCAGAATTAATTTTTGAAAATTTCGATTAATCCTTATAATTAATTTGAAAGCATAAATTTGCATCGAGCCAGTTCATGGGGCCACATGAGGCCAAACAAGACTTTCGATGGAATTCTTGGAGAGATGGCTAAAAAAGTCATAGATGTCAGTGAAGAAATGACAGATGTGCAACACGTACCCTGATGGATCAGTCACATAGCATCCCATAGACAATCACATACTGAGAAGTTTCCTCGCTCACAGAGGGGATTGAGGATAAACACAGAGCTGGTTATTTTCTTTAATAAAATTGATTTCAATTCATTTATTATTTATAAATCTATATAGAGGTAGTTGAATATTGTGAAAATAATGACTTAAACTATTCAATTATTTATTAATTAGTTAATAACAATTGCGGGGGTCATTAGACATTGTCTAAATGATTTTTGGACTATATTCACATGGGGGGGGGGGGTCAGACTCAATTTCCCCCTCTGGGATCGCCTCTGTGATTGCTCCCCGTCACATAGCACAACACAGAGGTATTTTTTTATGCAATAAATAAATTATGAATGGTTTAATGATAATTGAGGGGGTCATTAGACATTGTCTAAATGATTGTTGGAGTATGTTCATATCTGGGGGGGGGGGGAGGGGGGGGGGACTAACAGAATTTCGCCCTCTGCGATCGCCTCTGTGATTGCTTTCCGTCACAGAGCACAACACAGAGGTATTATTTTCCTCAATAAATAAATTATTAATTGTTCAATAATAATTGGGGAGGTCATTAGACATTGTCTAGATGATTTTTAGAGCATATTTATATCCGGGGGTTGGGAGGGGGGGGGGGGGGGGGGAATTTAACTGAAATTGACCCTCTGGGATCACCTCTGTGATTGCTTCCCGTCACAGAGCACAGCACAGAGGTATTATTTTCCTCAATAAATAAATTATTAATTGTTCAGTAATAATTGGGGATGTCATTAGACATTGTCTAGGTGATTTTTGGAGTATGTTCATATCCGGGGGGGAGGGGGAAGGGGGTATTTCACTGAATTTCCCCCTCTGGGATCATCTCTGTGATTGCTCCCCGTCACAGAGCACAACACAGAGGTATTTATTCATTCAATAAATAAATTAGTAATTGTTTAATGATAATTGAGGGGGTCACTAGACATTGTCTAGATGATTTTTGGAGTATGTTCATATCTGGGGGGGAGGGAGGGGGGACTAACTAAATTTTGCCCTCTGGGATCACCTCTGTGATTGCGCCCCGTCACAGAGCACAACACAGAGGTATTATTTTATTCAATAAATACATTATTAATTGTTTAATGATAATTGAGGGGGTCATTAGACATTGTCTAGATGATTTTTGGACTATATTCACATGGGGGGGGGGGGTCAGACTCAATTTCCCCCTCTGGGATCGCCTCTGTGATTGCTCCCCGTCACATAGCACAACACAGAGGTATTTTTTTATGCAATAAATAAATTATGAATGGTTTAATGATAATTGAGGGGGTCATTAGACATTGTCTAAATGATTGTTGGAGTATGTTCATATCTGGGGGGGGGGGAGGGGGGGGGGACTAACAGAATTTCGCCCTCTGCGATCGCCTCTGTGATTGCTTTCCGTCACAGAGCACAACACAGAGGTATTATTTTCCTCAATAAATAAATTATTAATTGTTCAATAATAATTGGGGAGGTCATTAGACATTGTCTAGATGATTTTTAGAGCATATTTATATCCGGGGGTTGGGAGGGGGGGGGGGGGGGGAATTTAACTGAAATTGACCCTCTGGGATCACCTCTGTGATTGCTTCCCGTCACAGAGCACAGCACAGAGGTATTATTTTCCTCAATAAATAAATTATTAATTGTTCAGTAATAATTGGGGATGTCATTAGACATTGTCTAGGTGATTTTTGGAGTATGTTCATATCCGGGGGGAGGGGGAAGGGGGTATTTCACTGAATTTCC